>JAJOOH010000702.1:0-122598 GCA_029582605.1 Solanum gracilifrons
TGGACCAATCGCATTTTCTTGTCGCACAATATCCTGCATCTACAAAAGCAACACACATTATTTAAAACACTAACACTTGGGTTGCCTCCCAAGAAGTGCCTTATTTATTGTCATGGCACGACTTGGAAATGCTCTAAAGCATCTTCCATGTACACCACCTTAATCAGAGAAATCTCTTGGCACTTGCCAAAGTATAACTTCTGTTGTTTACCATTCACCTTAAATGCAGGTCCTTCTTGACCTTCAACTTCGATGGCACCATTTGTGAACACTCGTGTCACTCTAAACGGTCCTGACCATTTTGACTTGAGCTTTCCTTGGGAGAGTGTAAGTCGAGAGTTGTATAGTAACACCTAATCTCCCACTCTGAACTCCCTCTTGAGGATTTTAACATCATGCCATTTCTTTATTTTTTCTTTATGAAGGGCCGAACTTTCATAAGCTTTGAACCTGAATTCTTCAAACACATTGAAATACTCTACTCTCGCTTTTGAAGTGTTTGTCCAGTCTAAATTTAGAGCCTTCAATGCCCACAATGATTTATGTTCTAATTCAACTGGTAGATGGCAAGATTTACCAAAACCAAGTTGATAAAGAGACATACTGACTGGTGTTTTGTATGTCGTATGATACGCCCATAGTGCGTCTTCAAGTTTTCGAGACCAATCAGTCCTATTAGCATTCACTATCTTGGCCAAGATGCTTTTGATCTTCGGGTTTAATACTTCAACTTGGCCGCTCGTTTGGGGATGATACAGAGTTGCTACTTTGTGTTTCACTCCATACTTACTTAATGCGGCTGAGAACAACTTGTTGCAAAAGTGGGACCCCTCCATCACTAATATAGCCTGAGGAGTACCAAATATCACAAAGATGTAGCGTTCCAGGAATTGAACAAAACTTTTTCCTTCATTGTTTGGAAGTGCAACAGCCTCCACCCATTAAGAAACATAATATACAACCACCAAGATATACTTATCACCAAACGAACTTACAAATTGACCATGAAATCTATTCCCCAAACATCAAAAAGCTCAACTTTTTAAATGGGCGTAAGAGGCAACTCATGTCTTTTGGACACTCCACCTTGTTTCTAACATTGAGTGCACTTCTTAACAAACTCATGGGCATCTTTGTAGAGAGATGACCAGTAGTACCCACTTTGTAGAACTTTAGCAGTTTTTCGTACACCACCATGATGACCCCTAACCGGTGAAGCATGACAAGCATGGAAAATTTGGATGGTTTCTTCTTCTGTAACTCATCTCCTAATGATAAGATCTGCACACTCTCTGAATAAAAATGGTTCATCCCAAAAGTACTTCTTAACATCGAAAAAAAACCTCCTTTGTTGGTTGAAGTTCAGTTCGTCCGGCGTTAATCCACACACTATGTAATTAGCAAAATAAGCATACCAAGGAGGTTGTGTGAGAATTAGTGAGAATACCTGTTCACCGAGGAAAAAAATCATTTATGTCAGTCTCTAGCTCATTATTTTTCTTGCCTTCCAATCTTGATAAGTGGTCAGCCACCTGATTTTCTAAACCTCTCCTATATTTCACCTCAACGTGGAGCTCTTGCAATAGTAGCGCCCAACATATAAATCTTGGCTTGGCATCCTTGTTTGCCATTAGATAACACAGTGCAGCATGATACGTGTGAACAACCAATCTAGTACCTAGCTAGTATGCACGGAACTGCTCAAACACATAAACTACCGCAAGTACCTCTTGTTCAATAATGTTATAGTTACGTTGAACACTGTTTAGGTTCTTTCTTCCGTAGTAAATAGGGTGAAATAGTTTGTTGCGTTTTTGCCCTAATACAACACCCAATGTCGTGCCGTTTGCATCACACATTACTTCGAAGGATTCTGACCAATCAGGGCTAATGATTACTGGGGTGGAGACAAATTTTTCTTTCAAGCACTTGAAAGCCACCATGAAAGCATTATCAAATTGGAATTTCACCTCATTCTCTAAGAGTTTGCATAGGGGATGTGCAATCTTTGAGAAGTCCTTGATGAACCATCGGTAAAAACCGGCATGTCCCAAAAAACTACGAACACCCTTCACTGAAATTAGTGGTGGTAATTTCTCAATCACTTCAATCATCACTTTATCAACCTCCAGCCCCTTTTGTGACACTTTGTGACCAAGAACTATATCCTCCTTAACCATGAAGTGGCATTTTTCCCAGTTTAGGACCAAGTTTGTCTCCACACATCTTTGGAGAACTTGTCCTAAGTGTGCTAAACATGCTTCAAAAGTGTCACCCACAACCAAGAAGTCATCCATAAATACCTCCACTGAATCCTCCATCATGTCCGCAAAAATGGATAACATGCAACGTTGAAATGTTGCCGGAGCATCACATAACCCGAACGACATCCTTTTAAAGGCAAACGTTCTATAAGGGCAGGTGAAAGTGGTTTTCTTTTGGTCTTCCAGCGCAATGTAGATTTGTTTGTAACCAGAATATCCATCCAAAAAGCAGTACCAACTTATCTCTGAGAGTCCATCAAGCATTTGATCCATGAAAGGCATTGGAAAGTGATCCTTTTCAGTCCAGAAAATTAAATTTCGGTAATCCATGCATACTCTCCATCCTGTCACCGGTCTCATAGATAAAAGCTCCCCATTTTCATTTGGGACTACTGTGATACCTCCTTTTTTCGGTACATATTGTACCGGACTTACCCATTTGCTATCGTATGAGGATAGAGACACCTGCGTCGAACCACTTTATTATCTCCTTTTTCACCACCCCTTGCATCGGTGGGTTCAATCTCCGATGATGTTCAACACTTGGCTTACAATCACTATCAAGCTAAATTTTGTGAGTACAAATACCGGGAGGAATGGCCACTATGTCAGCAATAGTCTAACCTATATCTTTCATATGCCTTCTCAACATCCCAAAGACCAATTTTTTCTGCCATTCAAGTAAGTCAACATCAATGATTACCGGTAAAGTGTTAATTTCCCCCAAGAAAGAATATGGTAGATGGGAAGGAAGTACTTTCAACTCCAGATTTGGTGGTTCTTCTGTTGATGGCTTTGCGGGAGGACTCTCTCATTTTTTTCGATCAATATTGAACTCCAATGGAGTCTTCGAATACCCTCCCGAGCCTGAAGTAGCAGCTACTACCTCTTCATAGCCTTGTCTTTCGAATTTATCATAGTTAGCAAGCACGACTTCAAGTGGTTCCCTCATACACATCAAATGGCTCACACTAGCCACCGCCTCATCAATAACATCAACAGTGGAGACCACGTGAATATCACTTGGGTGTTTTATTGACTTACAAACATTAAAGGTTACTTCATATTCATTCACCCGAAACTTCAATTCTTAACTTTCAACATCCACCAATGCTCTCCTGGTTACCAAGAATGGACTTCCCAAAATGATGGGAATTTCAACATCTATTTCACAATCTAGAATGAAAAAATCAATCGGGAAGATGAATCGATCAACATTTACCAAGATATCATATAGTATCCCCACATGATGTTTAATTGATCGGTCCGCCATAAAGAGTTTCATTGTTGTGGCTATCGGTTCCCCCAACTCAAGTTATTGATAGATCTCATATGGCATTAGGTTGATGCTTGCTTACAAATCGCATAGGGCTTTAGTAAATTGGAGCATGCCAATGGCGCAAGGGATGGTGAACGCTCCGGGATCTTCTCCCAGTTTGATCAGCTCCTTAGTCATAATTGCACTACAACTATGGGAAACTTCGATTGTCTCAAAGTCTAAGCTCATTTTCTTTGGGACTAACACCTTCATAAACTTGGCATATCCCGGCATTTTCAACAATTCTTCCATAAGAGGGAGATTAATTAATAATGTCTTGAACACCGATAAAAACTTTTTGAACTTCTCATCCTTATTCTTCTTCTTTAGATATTGGGGAAATAAGGGAGATATTTTGGGTAAAGGTTGCATAACTTTTGGGATTGGATCGTGTTTCTCCATTTCTTCTCACGGTCTTTTGGCAATGAATTGATGGATATGTGTCTATTCCTCCTCCACATGCTTATTTTCTTCATGCGTTTGAGCTTCTTCATTGCCAGTCACATCACCTATTGCTAACTTTCCACTATGAGTAACCAGAGCCAGCCCTCTATCATCATCTTCCATTGACAATTTTGGTTTCAATTGTGCTGAGAGTAAACTCAACTGATCTTCAAGTATCTTGATTGCATCTGCGTGAGAGTTCACTTTATTGTTCAATGATGAAAACTCAGCTTTCATCCCCTTCAACAAGTCATCCGAACCTTCAACTTTCTGAAGGATTCGTGACAGCAAATTATTCACGTAGGGACTACTTGCATTCCCTTTCAATTTTGGGCTCTTGCTCGAATGAGTGTGGTCCTCTTCATAGTCATCCTCTCTTCTCAAATAATCACTCTTCTCAACCCAATCTTGATAGTATCTCCTTTGCTCTTCCCCCTTGTGGTAGTTCCAACCTTGATTCCCACCTTACTTTAAATATCGTGGGTGGAAACCCTCCTCATATCTCTTGGAGTTCCAACCTTGATTCTCCCCCAGCTTTGCATAACCCGAGGAATAACCCTCCTCAACTCTAAACACTCCAGTTATTCCCTTGGGTTTTCCCGCATTCTCCATCATACGCTTTTGTAATAGCTCCATTTGTGTCAACATTTTCTTGATGTTTGCATCCCTTTCTCTTTCATTATCATGTTGTTCTTGTGTTATTATTTTTTAAAAAAAGGAGAGATTGGTCCTCTTGAGTGTACCAAGCTTGATTTATTTTCGTCATGTCATCAAGAAGAAATGAAGCCACGTCAAATGATTGCATCATTATTCCCCCTCGTACCAATTGATCAGTCACTCTTTTATTAACCGAATCAAGACTCCAGTAAATATATTAGAGTAACAAATCGTTTGGTAGCCCATGAGTTGGTCATTTAAGTAAGAGTTTCTTAAACCTCACCCACATTTTATGGATGGATTCCCCCTCCACTACAAGAAAAAGGCCTTTTAGGGACCAACATTTCGGGATGAGTTGAAAATCTGGTCTCTAAAACTATACTAATAGAGACGATATTTTTTTTGGTCCTAATTCTAAATTTTAAATGTTGTGTTAGCGAAGGGAAGAAACGTAGTCCTTAAAATTATCATTAACTAGTCCCAAATTCTCTTATTAGGTGGGACCGATCAGCTCCACTATATTTTTCCTCCAAAAAAATTTAGTAGGTAAAATTTAAAACACTATAAATGATAAAAGGTTAAAAATCCTAAATTACTAAAACCCGACGCTATCAAAATATCTTTTCATTCTTTGAGATAAATCGATCCCTAATATTTCATCTCTCAAACCCTAAGTTTCATACTTAGCATTCTCAATCTCATGATTTGAAACTTGAGAACTTGATCTCAAGTTTAGCAGCCGAAGAATTCTCGGCATGATGATCTCATTGTCTCTTCCCACAATTTCTTGTAGGTTTGCCATTCTAGTAGCGGATTCTTCTCAACAATACTCAACCCACAAAGAACCCATTCACAAATACTTACAGAGTCCATGTTCTGATAGCCACAAAATAAATCATGGTTGTAAGTGTTTTTATATTTTTGGAAAAATAAGATTCGTTAGTTGTTGGTTTGAATATAATTTTATGTCTAAATATGCCTTGTATCCTAATTCGTTGACATTTTTTATTTTGGGGTCATGGGAATGAGACTATATACAATATTTAAATGTAGATTCAGTACAGTAGAATGATTATCTTATATTTACATTGACATTGGTGCAATTGTACTTATCATTCATTCAATTATTGGGTTTGATTTCAAATTTTGTTATAATATAAGGTTTACCCGATTAAGATATCACTGTTTTTACTTCTTTTTTCTACTATATTAATCCTAATTTAGCCCTTTATTTTCTGATTTTGGATTTATGATTGTTGCACTTAAGGAGAAGGTGCGTTTCTTTATTATTTTTTCTTGAATTGCCTCATTTTGAACCATGTTTGCTTGTGTATTAGGAGAAGGTAAAATAGAATGTATTTTTTTTTTTTTTTGGATATTATTTATTGAAAATTTAATTCATTTGATCTTTCTTTCACCTTTGTATGCAGTAAAATTTCTTCAAAGACTTTTTGTTGAATAGATGATGAAAGTTGGGATCTTTACACAAGAGTTTATCTTCCTATGTAAGGTTTACACATTATGTTATTGTATGTTTATGAACAAAGTTTTTTTTTCTTTTGACTTTTTAGCATTCCATACTAGGAAATGAATTTGTATACTTCTTTCCACTTTCCTAGAATTTCTAGAGTTCAATAATGTTTTTTGTATCAGAATGTCATTTGAAAATATGTCTCAAATATTTCATGTTTCGTTAGGTTTTATTTCACACCTGAAATCATGCTAATTACTTAACAATGGTGATTCACGATTTAACCTTTGAATGAAACATTCTTGTGTACAACGTAACTTTGGCATTCTGGTGTAATTTAAAATAAGTCATTCATGGTTTGTTTATATTAGGGAGGCCCCATAAATATGAAATAGGAATCAAATTTTTTATTTTCCGGATTGCATTTTTACCTTTTTCTTTTTAGTCAGAAAAACAAGACTAGGTTCTAAACATAGGTCAAAAGGGTATCTTTCGCTTTTGCTAAAGTTAGAACTTGTATGTCCTCTTATTCTTTCAGATTTTTCTCTATGTTGTAGTTTAAAATAAACACATATTGCATGTATTGGTCTTTTTGTTAACTAATCAAAATGTTATATTCGTTGATTTGGATGTGATTAAATGTTTATCCATTAACATGTTATAATTCCTTATTTATTCTCAAGATATGTGAAACTTGATAGAAAAAATATAAATTTGAAGTGAAAAATATCAAGTAAAAATCTTACTTCCACGTGAAATTTTAATTTTTCTATTTCTATTTTTAGAAATACAAACTCATGTCTCTTGTTTGAATTCTGCATCTTACTCAAGAATCTTTATTCTTTTAAGAGTTTTCATGTAAGCATTTAGCTTGTAAGATAAAGTTATAGAGTTTTATCCATCTTCATAGAGATATAAATGCAATTTATGTGATAAATAGTGACCATGTAGAAGGAGTTTATGTTGTTAAGTCCTTTCCACAATTATATGCATTTTCTAAATGTTTTAGAAGTTGTAATTTGCTGTGAATTAAAATAATGTGATCTCCTAAACTTGTTTGTGAGTTAATAGCTCTATGAAGTCACGTTTAAGGATGGAATTGTGCTTTGAGAGGAGCATTATGGGGAAGGCATCTAAAAATACCTTAAACGTATTAGGAGAAAGTAAAATAGAATTTTTTTTTTTTTTTGGATATTCTTTACTGACAAGTTAATTCATTTAGTATTTCTTTCACCTTTGTATGCAGTAAAATTTCTTCAAAGACTTTTTCTTGAATGGATGATGACAGTTGGGATCTTTACACAAGAATTTATCTTCCTAAGTAAGGTTTACACATAATGTTATTGTATGTTTATGAACAATTTTTTTTTTCTTTGGAATTTTTAGCATTCCATACTAGGAAATTAATTTGTATACTTCTTTCCACTTGAATTTCTAGAGTTCAATAATGTTTTCTGTATCTGAATGTCATTTGAAAATATGTCTCCAATGTTTCATGTTTAGTTAAGTTTTATTTCTCACTTGAAATCATGCTAATTAATTAACAATGGTGATTCACGATTTAACATTAGAGACCATGATAGTTTAAACGTCGAATTTCTTAGAATGAAACATTTTTATGTACAACGTAACTTTGGCTTTCCGGTGTAATTGAAAGGAAGACATTCATGGTTTGTTTATATTAGGGAGTCCCCATAAATATGAATTAGGAATCAAATTATTTATTTTCTGGATTGCATTTTTACCTTTTTTTTTTTTACTAGGAAAAACAAGACTAGGCTCTAAACATAGGTCAAAATGGTATCTTTCGCTTTTTGCTAAAGTTAGAACTTGTATGTCCTCTTATACTTTCAGATTTTTCTCTATGCTGTAGTTTAAAATAAACACGTATTGCATGTATTGGTCTTTTGGTCAACTATTCAAAATGTCATATTCGTTGATTTGGATGTGATTAAATGTTTATCCATTAACATGTTATAATTCCTTATTTATTCTCAGGATATGTGAAACTTGACAGAAAAAATATAAATTTGAATTGAAGAATGTCAAGTAAAATTCTACTTCCATGTGAAATTTTAATTTTTCTATTTCTATTTTAGAAATACAAACTCATGTCTCTTGTTTGAATTCTGCATCTTTCTCAAGATTTTTTATTCTCTTCAAGAATTTTTATGTAACCATTTAGCTTGTAAGATAAATTTATAGAGTTTTATCCATCTTCATAGAGATATAAATGTAATCCATGTCATAAATAGTAACCATGTAAGAAGAGTTTATGTTGTTAAGTCCTTTCATCAATTATATGCATTCTCTAAATGTTTTAAAAGTTGTAATTTGCTGTGAATTAAAATAATGTGATCTCCTAAACTTGTTTGGGAGTTAACAGCTCTATGAAGTCACATTTAAGGATGGGATTGAGTTTGAGATGAGCACTGTGGAGAAGGCATCTACAAATATCGTAAGTGTATTAGGAGAAGGTAAACTAGAATGTTTTATATTTCTATTTTTGAATATACTTTATTGACAAGTTAATTCATTTAATCTTTCTTTCACCTTTGTATGCAGTAAAATTTCTTTAAAGACTTTTTGTTGAATGGATGATGAAAGTTGAGATCTTTACACAAGAATTTATCTTCCTATGTAAGGTTCACACATAATGTTATTGTATGTTTATGAACGAAGTTTTTATTCTTTTGAGTTTTTAGAATTCCATACTAGGAAATGAATTTCTATACTTCTTTCCACTTTCCTAGAATTTCTAGAGTTCAATACTGTTTTCTGTATCTGAATGTCATTTGAAAATATGTCTCTAATGTTTCATGTTTAGTTAAGCTTTATTTCTCACCTGAAATCATGCTAATTAATTAAAAATGGTGATTCATGATTTAACATTAGAGACCATAATAATTTGAACGTCGAATTCCTTAGAATGAAATATTCTGGTGTAAAACGTAACTTTGGCTTTCTGGTGTAATTCAAAAGAAGATACTCATGGTTTGTTTATTAGGGAGCCCCCATAAATATGAAATAGGAATCAAAATGTTTATTTTTCGGATTGCATTTTTACCTTTTTCTTTTCAGTAGTAAAAACAAGACTAGGTTCTAAACATAGTTTAGAATGGTATCTTTCGCTTTTTCTAAGGTTAGAACTTGTATGTCCTCTTATACTTTCAGATTTTTCTCTATGTTGTAGTTTAAAATAAACACGTATTGCATGTATTGGTTTTTTTGTCAACTTTTCAGAATGTCATATTTATTGATTTGGATGTGATTAAATGTTTATCCATTAACATGTTATAATTCCTTATTTATTCTCAGGATATGTGAAACTTGACAGAAAAAATATAAATTTTAATTGAAGAATATCAAGTAAAAATCTTACTTCCATGTGAAATTTTATTTCTTCTATTTCTTCTTTTAGAAATGCATACTTAGGTCTCTTGTTTGAATTTTGCATCTAACTCAAGAATTTTTATTCTTTTAAGAGTTTTCATGTAAGCATTTAGCTTGTAAGATAAAGTTATAAAGTTTTATCCATCGTCATAGAGATATAAATGTAATTCATGTGACAAATAGTAACCATGTAAGAAGAGTTTATGTTGTTAAGTCCTTTCAACAATTATATGTATTCTCTAAATGTTTTAGAAGTTGTAATTTTCTCTGAATTAAAATAATGTGATCTCCTAAACTTGTTCGTGTAAGCATTTAGCTTGTAAGATAAAGTTATAGAGTTTTATCCATCTTCATAGAGATATAAATGTAACTCCCTGAAATATATCTCTACTGTTTTTT
This sequence comes from Solanum gracilifrons, assembly GCA_029582605.1. Classification (NCBI taxonomy): domain Eukaryota; kingdom Viridiplantae; phylum Streptophyta; class Magnoliopsida; order Solanales; family Solanaceae; genus Solanum; species Solanum gracilifrons. The sequence goes on from JAJOOH010000702.1 coordinate 9,947, forward strand.
AAAAGATTAGTTGAACTAGTAATTTAGAGCTGAAATTAGTCATTAATAAGAGGTATATGAATAATTTGATATCAATTAAATGTCTTCTTCTCCTTACAGTGAATTAGAAACTTACTGGTTGTAAAATCATCAATTTGGGTAGCTATAATTATTGATGTCTAAACAAGAGTAGCAAAACACACTGAAATTTACAAGAGCAGTCACTTGAATAGCAACCGCGGATGTAAAAAACTTTTCCTTATAGAATGCATTTTGCACTATAAACTTGTACTTTTTGAAATTTACAATCAACTTGTTGAGTTTGTCCCTAAACTAATAAAATGCTTACACATTTTTACTATGTGATAGAACAGTTTTCCATTGACATTCCTTGACTATTAAATAGAATTATTTGAAAGTGATGATATGAATATTGGTTGAGATAATGTTTCTTAATTTATAGCAGAACAAATTTGATAGTGATGACATGGATATTTATCATTAACATATTTCAGGATGGATAAAAGAGTTATTGAACAAATGGAGAGGACAATTATACATGCTAAGTATGTAAAAGGTATGTCAAACCAGAAGGCTCTTAACATCTGAATTTAATATTGTTACTTAAATGAAACGCTTACATGTACTTTAATTGATTCTATTATAACTTCTTCCAGTTCCTATTTATTTTTCTTCAATGTAGATGTTTCCTGCATATTAGAGTAAGATGCAATCTTAGTTTTCCCTCTTCTTGTTGGAAACATATTTTAGTTTAACAACAATTACCCTTCAAGTTTTCTGTATGCTTGAGATCATAAACTCTAAGATATTGCATGATAAAATATAAATATATCAAATGTTTTTGATGTTCAAATTACAGTAAATACACCAAAAGAGCAACTATAGGAGTGAAACCAACACTTATCCTCTGTGAACTAATCAAGAGAAAATAGAACTACTATTGTTAGGGCAATAGTTATAATGATTTGGTAAAAATAGCTTAAGGCTAATCTAGAAAATAACTAAGCATATATAAAAAATAGTCTTTTTCTTCTTTGAGAATCGATGAGAATGAAGAAGATTTTATTTAGTATAAATAAAGATTCAGTAATGTAGTTTCTCATGTTTCTATAGCTAGATGTAAGCTAGAAGTTGAACTAGAGTAATTATAATCTTGAAGTGTCAAAAACATAAAGAAATTAGGTAAGTTCTCATTAGATTACCTACTAGAAGACCACTATTATGCTATGACCAGCTCGTAGGAAGAACCTAAAATAGGTAATGGCTATTACACATATAGAGTTTCTACAAATTTGAAGGCATCATTGCTGCACACTGATATCAGTATATAACCCAACAAAATGAGTCGGGGTCAACTCCCATAGTGAGTAGCCTTCTTTGAATTCAAAGACGAAAGTATGACGATGACATTTGCAGCAAAGCAACACACACTTAAGAGTTTAATAATCAAATCTTTAGGATATCATTACCAACATACTTCAAAGTAATAACAAGAAACAAATAGATAATTAGAACACACTTGGGGCTTGAATAACCAATTATCGAATTCAAGTAATTGGGTATACATCATTACTGATAATGCTAAATTGCCATCGGTAGAATGGACTATAAGTAAAAGAACTTTCTCTCGAACAATTGCTTTAATTCCGTTCAGTTCTCTTGAACCTAAACACTATCCCCATATTCTCATAAAAACTACTCTTTTGAGCTAGATACAAAAGCTGGGTCTTGGGTTTCACTCTATTAAGCTGAAGCCATCTAACCCACTACTAAGGATGCCAAATTACTATGTTGGTTTCTATGTTGGTTATGTACTTCTCTCTAGAGCAAGCACAAAACTCTGAAATCTATCACACCAACGATGCAATAAGTAAATTAAACCTCCATAATAATTTACACCCTCTTCAGATTAACACCAACAATCGCTCATCGATAACACCCATTTAGTAGAATGCAATAATTTGTCACTTTGTCAAACCCACAAGGTTAGGGTTTTTGCCACTCATGGAGAAAATATGAAAATCAACACTAGCCATGTTTTCCATAGCTGGGTGTATTAAATTTGAAAGTCAAAATCAACTAAAATCTTCTCTATTACAAAATCTCAATGAATAATATTTCTAAAATCACTTTGAACCAACAATGGTGGTGTTTCTGCTCTAAATCTTTTGTTCCTTACATTTATGAATGCCCTCTCTCTTCCAAAAATCAATTTATGCAAGTCTTATCTGTGGCTGTTTGGGACCATTCGATGAGGTAAGTCATGCTTCGCGGACTGTTCGGCGACTCACCGATTTTCCTTCATCTCGCCTTTATTTTTCACGTCTTCTTAGTCCAGCCACTGTAATTTTAGGCAAGCCATATCAGGATCGCCAAGTGGTTCCGCGATGCGCCTATTTTCCTTTCACCTCGGCCATCAACACTTATCTAGATCTCCATGAGTACTTTTGGCGACTTGGTCTTCCATTGTCGAATTAATTGGTGATTCACCGAGTGAAACTGATTCTCGCTGAAGCTACCCCTAATTCAGCCTCAACATTCTGTAACTTTATGCGGTCAAGTGACAATTTGGCGAATCACCAAGTGACATCGACGATCATATGGCTTTTTTTTCCCTTCTCTTTTTCGCTAATGTTATCTCTATTGCCCGTTTTTGTCCTAGCTTTGTTTCTCAATCCATGCATCTTAAAATCAATTATTTTACATCAGTTGTTGGCACAAAATAAGCATTTGAGGACACTGAATCTATATAAATAAATCCATTAATGAATCAAAACCTAGGACACATCAACAATTTACCCCGAATCACGTACATTTTGCTAGAACATCAACAAGAACGTAAAGTTAGACCAGCCCAGACCATAGTCTATTCACTCTCTTGAGCTGAATATGTGAGATTGGGTTTAGGATTTACTCTGTCGAGCTGAACCCATGTCAACCCAATACCTACTGACCATCAATCAATAAGTTTGGTTTTAAAACCTCTCTCTTGGGCAAGTCAAAAACATGAAGGTAGAACTGCATTGCGAACTACAATTCTTAAATTAAACCACTATTACTGATTGAACTCACTCCTAAACAACATTTACACTAACAATTAGCAATACCCATAAACTAAATCAGCACCTAATCAAATAATCACACCCTAAGAATTGGGGTTTTAGCTAGACATCTTAAAAAGATAAAAATATTACCAAATTGTGTTTCCATCAACTGGGTAAGATTAATTTCGTCCTTACAGTACTCCAAGTTGAAGAATCTCAAAGACCCACTTTCAATTTCTCCAAAGTGAAAAACTTCAATTCTCCAAAGCTTAGGAAAAACTAGAGAAAACTATCTCAATACTTAGAATTCGATATGAATTAGAATGAATAATGATACAAAACTAAATGTTCGAAAATTTATTTATAATCACCAAAAATATGTTGCGAAGAGCCATTCGGCGCAGTAAGTCGAGCTTCCCGATCCGCCCTTTGGTCAATGTCCTCGCCCTTCTGCCTTGTCCTTTAGCTTACTCAAGTTCTGTAACTTTGGGTGATCCAACACTGCATCGCGGAACCACTTGTCGACTGCTCTTTTCTCTCGCCAACTTGGTTTTCTGCTTCAAGGCTTGGTACACTAGAACTTTAGGAAGTCAAATAGCCATTCGGCAACTCAACAAGTGTACTTGGCGATCACCAGGCTTTGTTTTCTTCATTTTTTCATTTCGCTTCGTTCCTTTTTGCAAATTAGTGTCCTTTCATTTTCCTCAATCCATAGACCTGGAAATCAAGGTTTTTTTTATTAGTTATTGGCAAAAAATAAGCATTTTAGGACACTAAATCATTGTAAATAAAGCCATAAATGAGTCCAAATATCGGACTCATCAGAACCCTGTCGCCAAAAACTAAGTATTCTACTAGACTAGAAACGATTTCCGACTCAACGGAATCAACAAAACAACAAACGTAGGTCGTCTCGTCAAAATGTTGACCAAAGTCAACTTTTAATGAAATAACAAACAAAATGCTGGAAAAGGTCATTCTAAATCAAACTCGGGCCATACATTCATCTCTTCAAGCTTCTTTCCTAAAATATTTCTCACACGTCCTATAAAGAAGCTGGAAACTTGTGGATCAATATTTTCAACAACTTATAAACAAGAAAACAAATAAGTAGTACATAGGCTCAACTAATTACTACTAATACAACAACTGGGGGGCATATTGATTGCTACCAAAATGACAAACAACACATCAACTCAACTAATTTCTACTAAAATAAAAAATAGGGGCATACATTCATTTCTTCAAGATTCCTTTGTAAACAATTTCTCAGGGATCCTCTAAAAATGATGGAAACTTGTGTATCAATATTTTCAACCTGATTGTATGTTTATGCTGCCAGGGACATTTTGTAAACTACAGCAATATAGTTTTTCCTTTAGATTGATCCTACGCCAACTTTTCAGCTTACTTAAATGCTTTTCTAGGTACCCCTTGTTAGTGTAAAATCATACTACATAGGTCTCTAGAGTGCTCACATATGAACTATAACTATTAATATCTTTTAATAAATTAGGAAATTGTATAAATGCTATCAAGAAGATGCTTGTGGATCAATAGTTTCTAAAGAAGATAGAAACTGGTGGATCAGTATTTATACCTGGATTACAATTTTGTTCATCTTAATCACAATATTTCAAGCTTATGCCGCCACTGACGTTCCCTAAACTACAACAGCAGAGTTGTCACGACCAAAGTCTGCACCTTGAACGTGGCCGACACTCGAGAACCTTTGTTGGCCCGTAAGTGAACCCTCATCATGGATGACTGCATGAGTTAGACTAACTCAAGCATACATAAGCTTGAAACTGAATTTAATTCATTAAACTCACAGACTCAAAATAAAATAGTCAATCAGAAGGATACATAATGAGAATACTTATAGTTTGTAAAACAACAAAATGAAAGTAAATACTGAAAAAAAAACTCCTCAACTTTATCTATCTATGAAGCCTCTACTATAACAGAAGGATATTGGGACAAGACCCACGACATCTCAACACTACTAACTGTAACATAAAGATGAAGTACTCCGGAAAAGATGAAGGGTCACCAAAGCTGACTAAAATGTCAAATGATCTCAATGAAATACCTGTTGATGATCTTGAGCACCTGTATCTGCATCATAAAATGATAAAGGTCAAAAGTCATCATTACATTGAATGTACGAGTATGTGATAAGGTTAGAGTAAGCAATTAACTAGCTTGAATGACTAAAAGTAATAACTAACTGAATTGACAAGGCTGGAAAAATACTCAACTCAGCTCAATACAAAGCAACCATGAGAGATGCGATATTTAAAACATTACAAAATAGAAGATAAAATTCAATGTTGTATAAAACATAATAAAATATTTTTTACTCTTATTTCGAAGATGATCTAACCGACAACCATTATTAAGAACAATGTGATGATACATCATCTCGCCCACGTTTCCAGAACTATCGTACACCTTTCTGGGGTGTAGGACACCTCAACTAAGTGGATCCATGAAGCTTTGCCTGAAGGCATTTAGGATTCATCTAAAAATTTTGATCATGTACCTATGTTGGCATATATCGTTTATGAGGAATGTGAGTTTTCTGAACTCATCCCCATATCGGTGCGCAATACTACTCCCAATAATATATACTCATGCTCAATGTTCACAAAACTTACTCTTCCTCTGGTTTGAGATAATTGCTTAAACTATCCTCTTGAAAAAGGTAACTGCTCAAGAAATATCTTCAAACTCATAACTAATATAGAAATAAAAGTTTCTGTTTTACTTATGTAAAAACTAATAACTTTAGGAATACTTAGTTCCCTTGTAATCTTACTCAATTCATATTTGAAAACTCTTTCCAAAAAATATATGAAAATCATATTTTGATATGAGCATTGTTGATTCAGGAAGTCATACTGCATAACCATTGATTGTATCTCTATATACCATACTACTTAAACATTGATGGCATACTTGATTGCCATATTAATTATGTATTAGAAACACTTTCGCAAAAACACATCTTTACTTCCTCAAAAAAACTCAGTTGAAATCTCAACTGTTGGCTTTAAAAATCTTGTCAAGATTTATAACTCAATTGATAGGGTTTATGCGGAATTATGGACATGAACGTCCAAACTCAGGGATCTTAATAGCAATATGCAAACTCCGTACTCAGAACTCAAGAATTCAAGGGAGGAATCAAGGACTCAGAACTCGGAACTCAATGTGACTACTGCTCTCAAGCTAATAATACTCAATTCATAGAGTTCATACGAAATTATGGACATGAACGACTAAACTCAAGGATCTGAATGATAATATAGAATTCATGAGTACAATCTTCTCATTCTCATACATACTTCCTGAAGATTTAGTTCAAAACTATGGTAGATTTCAGAAACATTCTCAAATTTGACTCAAAGGACCCTATAGGAATTTCCTCTTAATCTATTTTTTTGTAATGTACTTTAAGAGATATAATTAGGATATGTAGGATCTCTCAAATATTAATGAATAATTTAAGAGTTAAAATCAAGGAAACATCAAAGACACAATTCAAAGGAACACATATGGGACAAAGAACGGAGGTGGAAAAGGTCTGACGACCCTAGCAGAGCAGTGGAACCCCGTACCAACCCCAAAAGTGTTGGGGCTGCTATGGGGCACACTGCTGACGCAGGGCGCCAGCCTTCCTATCACTATGGGGGCGCATTGCCCTAGCCTAGACCAAGAAATCCAACGAATTTTCTTATTAACATTCGGGTCCTAACTTATCTTGAATCGATTGGTTTCTTCCAAACTCTGTTTGATTGATAAACCTACACACAAATTCATTGAAATCTCACTCTAATTCTATCAAGTAACACCACTTATTCAGAAGACCCTCACATAGAGAACTCAAAATCTCCATTGATAAAAAATGGGGCCAAAACTCAAGAACTACTCAAGAATTTTTACATAAACCATTTCATGGATGAATTAATTGAAGAACCACATGATTGGCGTGAGGAAGAACAATTCTATAACTATGGGAAACCTCACATACATTGAAAACCATGTTGGCGAAAATCAACGAATCTTGAAGAACACTTGAAAACCTCGATTTTCTCCTCTTAAAACTCGTTTTTAAAAGCCCTAAGCGTTTTGAAAGTGAATGGATACTTTAGAATGTTATTAAACCCTTAATTAGGTCAAGAAAAATGGGTTAACACAAGTGGGGAAAAGGAAAAGAACATAATATCCATTCCTTAAGCGATTGGAAAACCTTAAATGGAGAGACTTCACTCAAACAAGAATAACTTTTTACTCGGTGTTTGAAATTTAGCAAACTTGGTGGCGTTTGAAAGACAACTCAAAGTCCTTTGATTTGATAGATCATAGGCCACCAAATTTTTATGTGCTAAAAGATATGGTCGTTTGAAGGTTACCCAAGAAAAATCTCTAAGTGAAACTCAATAGTTTAGAAAGTTTTCAACTAAACTTTATGCTAGGGAATTTTAGTGACTTAACATCAAAGAAAAATTAGAATCTAGGTACATATATTATTTACCAAAAAGAATGACTCGAGTCTTAACTTAGAAATTTTTGGGATGGTACAATATCTACCCCTTAGGATCATTTGTCCTCGAATGATGGCTGGATTGAGAATCGAAAGGGGTTACTGTTACTATATTCAAGCCTAACTCAAAATCACAAAGTATTTAACATAGGGTGATTATTTTGATCCAAATCACAAGATTCAGGTTCTATACCTCTATAAGAAATCTCATTCCAAGAACACTACTCCTTACCACTACATCGAGCCAACCTTGAGTCTTAATCAAGAACCACCTAATGCATCATGTCTTCATCCACACACTACCAACACCACATTCAAACCTAGTACTATAACCACTCTATAGATTTCTACTAACCCACTTTCAAAGAATTCCTCATTCCCTCATCATTTCTACCAACAAAACTTTCATCCATTGTTACCTGCAACTAACTTATTACTCAATGGAAAAACTTATCTCCTTTTCCTCAAGATTCATAACCTTAAATATAATAAACAGGCCAACCAGTAAGAAAATATTAATCCTTTTCTCTATCATCACACCACTACTATCAACAAGACCACTCTCAACTAAAAATGAACACTAAGAGAACTTAAGGGTGAATGATCATAAGCACGATTCATTCGAGATGCCTGATATATGAATATGCATTGCATAACATTACGTTTTTAGCCATTGAGAGTAGGTCATAAATTTGCGAGACAGAACATACTATGGGACATGAATGCTTATATGAATAGGTTCATATCATGAGGCTGATATCCATAAATTTAGGTATTAAACCTAACATTAATATGCTAAAGTCTTTACCCCTCATTCTGTGAACTTATCATAGATGTGAATCTCTCAAAAGTGTACTAGCATAGGTCATACACACGATTCTGATATAAGAAGCATCATTATGATGTGGTAATGACTAAACTTAAAGGAATACACTAGATTATGAATGGATTGATATATAACTAAAAATCTTTCTGAAGACATTACTATCTCATTCTCAACACTTAACTTGACTTCTCATCTTACTATTTCCACCTTAGGTCTGAAGCTGACACTTGAAAGTTATGGATCTATTCCATTATGTCTAAGCTGGTCTACATTCCCTTTACTCTATTATTCGGGGAAAGGCTAATGTCATGGCTACTGAACTCTATATAATAAGGAACTAAGACTCCTTCTAAGAACTCTTTCTAAGATGCTTCTATTAGCCTCTTCTCATTGGCTTATAAGGCCTCTTAATCTAACTATTAAGGAAACAAATGATGCTTACATCAGCCTATTCCACATTGACAGCTCAAATATACTATCTAGGCACACATGGAAAATAATTAACTTAATTGGAACCTCGTCTGATTACATACTTTCTTGGTTACACCTGTTAATGCTTTTCTTACTCTTATGACTTAGCCACACTTCACCGCCTTTATCTAAAAGTTAGGATCTCTCACTTGTACCACTCATATTCATTGTAGCTAACATCTAAATTCCTCATCTACTCTATGTCAAGTCTACATGATCAGATCTCAAGACTAACATTATCACCCTGATGTTGACATTCTTTCGATAACGATGCTCATCTAAAATTCAAGCTTAATATTTATTCCTAAATCCGGATATCAATATGATTGCTTGCTTACTATACTAACTTACAACTACTAAATATAAATAAGAAACACTCGCCTAAAAAACCCTCATGACAAGTAGTCAATCTATATTACTCAGTCTTCATAATTGCAATTTAGCGTCACATATCGTTTCACAACTTATTTACTATTTACCCGTTCACTCTAAACCATCGCCTAATTATTTCTATTACCCTCTGAATATTATGGGCTCTTCATTAAAAATCATATTCTTATCTTAGATATATCACCTCATGAATGCTCTACTCTTCTATTCAACAGCCACACTTGGTCGTTACTAACACACTGACAAATCATCACAAACTTCTTTCTAGTTAAAGTATACTCTTACTCATCCTAACTAGTAAATATTCCTCTACCTCATATAATGAACTCTATATGAGATTATTATTCCCTAGTCTACTCACAAAATAAAACTCATCATTCAAACTTTCTGGGTGTATGACTTCAAATCATAATTTTCCTGATCACTATCTCTTTCTTAGATTACTGAAGCTCTACCTGCATTTTTCAAACTCTGGGAACTTTTACTACAACTGATTATAATCTCATAACTCATATTATCTTTCCGGGTGAAAAACACTACCCAAGCTCTACAACACACTTCCCCATAAGGGTCTAAGCTAAAATAAGGTTTAGGGAAAAGTGTTGGGGAATACATCTCTATTTTAACTCAAACGTACAATTCATATGAATAAGAGTGCATTATTTCAAATTTCAACACTTAAGCTAACTCACACGCTTCCCTCATAACCCTTTGTAGTCTCATGACTTTCTCAAGATTTTAGTTGAGACTAACTCATCGATAAGGATCTGGCTTTTCTTTTCAATCACCTTAAGTATGAGGGCTAGTAAAATGAATTTGAGAACACGTGAGTTTGAATAAGTTTCTTATGACACAATGCTATTGCACGATTTAGAGTATTAAAAAAGGGAGACTTTTCTTAAATGTATGTAGTCCTTCATTTATAGAAATAGGGTCGTCAAAATCATAAATAAGATCCTACTTGACATGGCTTCATAGACACCCTAGGATACATGAAATCTATGTTTTGAAATCAAGCTTGTGACAACTCGAGTCTACACCTTTGATGTGGTCGGCACTCGAGAACCATTGTTGGGCCCCAAGTGAACCCTCATCTTGGCTGACTATAAGGGGAACAGTAACTCTACCATACAAAAGCTTAAAACTAAATTAAATTCATTAAAATACAATACTCAACTTTAAAAACTCAATTTGGACAATACTCAATGAAAATACTCATAGTTTGTAAAACAACTCAAAGAAAGTAAATACCGAAAAATAAAACTCCTCAACTCTATCTATATGTGAAGCGTCTACTATTATAGAAGGATAACAGGATAAGACCCATGACATCTCAAAACTACCAACTGTAAGGTAAATTTTAAGTCCTTCAGAATATATGAAGGCTCACAAAAGCTGACTGGAATGTCACATGAGCTCCATGAAATGCATGTTGATGATCTCGAGCACCTGTATCTGCATCATTAAATGATTCAGCTCAAAAGACATCAGTATATTGAATGTACGAGTATGTAATAAGGTTAGAGTAAACAATAAAGTGGCATGAATGGCTAAAATAAACAACTAAATAAATTGGGAAGGCTAAAAAAACTCACCTCAAATCAACTCAATACAAAGCAACCACGATAGCTACAATATTTAAAACATTACAAAAAAGCAGATAAAAGTCAATGTTGTATAAAAATACAATAAAATACTCTTTAATCGTATTTGGAAGATTCTCTAAGCGGCAACAATCACTATGAGCTATGTGATGATACATCATTTCGCCCACGCTTCCAGAACTGTCCTATACCTATTCGGGGTATAAGATACCTTTGCTAAGTGGATTCACTAAGCTCCAGTTGTAGGCACTTCGGATTAATCTAAAAAGAATGATCCTATATCCATGTTGGCATACATGGTTTATGAGTTACGTGAGTTGTTTGAACTCATCCCCATATTGGTGCTCAATTCTAATCCCACTAATGTATACTTGTGCTCAATATTTTAAACAAATGTACTCTTCTTCGGGTCTGAGAAAATTGCTCAAACTATCATCTTAAAAGAGGTAACTGTTCTTCATATATCTTTTAACTCATAACACATTTAGAAATCAAAGGTTCTCTTTTTTCAATATAAAAGCTAGTTCCTTTGGGAATTCTTAGTTCAATTATACTCTTAATCAATTCATACTTGAAAACTCTTACTTAAAATAATATCAAAATCATATTGTGATATGATAATTGATGACTCAAGAAGTTATACTTCATAACCATTCATGGTATATCTAGATAGCATAATGCTTAAACATTGATGGCATACTCGATTGTTATACTAATAATGTTTTGTAAGCTCTTTCTCAAAAACTCATCTTTACTTCCTCAAAAACACGTAGTTTAAAACTCCAGTGATGGATTTAAAAAGCTTCACAAGATTTATAACTCAATTCATAGGTTATATGCAAAATTATGGACATGACCCAACTCTGGGATCTTATTAGTATTATGTAAAACTCAGTACTCAAAACTCAAGAATTCAAGGACTCGGAATTCAGAACTAAACAATACTACTCTTCTCAAGAATAATCAATTCATAGAGTTCATGAGAAATTATGGACATGAACGGCTAAATTCAAGGATCTCTTTGATAATATAGATCTCATGAGGGCAACTCTTCTCATTATCATACTTACTTTTTCCAGATATAGTTCAAAACTTTGGTTGATTTCAAAAACATTCTTAAATTTGACTCAATAGACAGTTTTGGCCTTCCCTCTTAATTTCTCTTTAATTTATAATGTAATTTAAGAGATATGATTAGGGTATGCAGGATATCTCAAGGAAACAACGAATATAGGATTCAAAGGAACACGTATGGGAGTAAGAACAGAGGAGGAAAGGGCCTGACGACCATGGAATAGCAGTGGATTGCCATGCCAACCCCAAAAGTGTTAGGGCTGCTTTGGGGTGCACTGATGGCGTTGGATGCCAGCCCTCCTGGCGCTATGGGGGTGAGTTACCCTAGCCCTGCTTGCGCTATAGGGGTGCATTGCCCCAGCCCAGATCCAAAAATCTGACAAAGTTTTTTGTTAAATTTAGTGTCCTAACTCATCTAGAATCAATTGGTTTCTTCCAAACTCTCTTTGATTCATAAACCTAACACAAATTCAGTGACATCTCACTTAAATTATTTCAAGAAAAACAAACTAATTCTCATGACCCTCACCTCAAAAAATCAAAACCTCCATTGTTAAAAAATGGGGCTAAAACTCAAGAACTACTCAAGAATCTTTACAGAAAAGATTTCATAGAGGAATTTGTCACACCCCAACCCTACACCGTGGACGTAACTAACACTCAAGAACACTTTTTGATCGCCTAGAGAACCCTCGGCTAGTCCCAATACTTAGAGAAAGAGTTACTCAACAATATATGACCTCAATTTTAAAAGATTAAATCAAATGTCACAAGACTATAACTTAGAATATTTAAAGTATTCTACTAGCAATGAAAAGGCAACTCAAGTCTTAAACATTGACTATGGAAATGGAAACGACTCCTCAAAACACTAATGTCTAAGAAGCCTCTATATACTATGATAGACGTTTGGGACAAGACCCACGACATCTTAACAAGAATAAAAAATAATTGGGGATCCTCTGGAAGTGAGGAGGCTCACCAAAGCAAATATGGAAGTGCAAGTGGTATCAACAGAGGGCCTGATGATGACCCTGAATACCTATATCTGCATCATGAAATATGTAGGCCAAATGGTGTCACTACATTTGTCACGACCCACGGTACCCCCTAGATGTAGCAAGGCACATAGAACCCCAAAAGGCTCCATATAAGCCACTCAGCATATCATAACATAAACAATACGACAATAAGAATAAAAACATATTTCAAGTCTAAAATTTTCAATTAAAGAAAAGCAGAAGTCTAGACTCTAATTATCAACATAGCCATCTGTTACATTTTTTGAATGAGAAAAGAAGACACAGCCCATACAACATAATCCGAAAAGGAAATACAAGAAATGAACTACTAAGAGACGCAAATGTCCTCGAATTATGATGACTCACATACAAGCTAGCAGAATAAGCAACTCCAAGCATCTAGTCACATTGATTAGCACCTTGAGAACCGGACCCTACACTTGGGAAAAATGTAGGAAAAGTAGGTGTTAGTACAAAAATGCACTAAGTGTGATAGCCATGCATAAAAACATTGAAAACATGCTAATAGCGACATGCTAGTTGAATCCATACAATTTACTAAGTTTGAACATCATCATAAAAATAGTAGAAAAGCATAAGTCATAAGCATAGCCAACATATAAATCATCATACCATAAAAGAATGTATCATAAATACCCTCAAAGCATACTTGTGCAATGCATGAATAAGACCACATAAATCTCACCAATACTAAGTAAATCATCTTAAGTAGCCATATTTCATAATTGATATTCTTATTCATATTGTTGTTGTCATAGTGGGATTTAGCCTTAACCGACATAGATCATGTGAGCTATCATGGAAGTCGGTGTTTACCCGACAATGAAAAGTGGTTGTCCTATTTGCCTAAGGTAAACCACACTCTTAGTTTAGGTGGGTCCACTAGCAAAATACCTATGAGGGCACATAATTTGTGGGATAAAGAGATTGCTACTAGAAACCCGACCTCTACTAAGGGAGAGCTTTCATCTCATGATACCTCTTCTACAAAACCCGGCCTCTACTAGCAGGAGATCTTCCATCTCATTGTCACTATCCACTCGATGCTAAGCATTAATTCCCACAGAGTACATATTAAGTCTTTAGTTAAGTTTATATTCATTAAATAATGTCTTGAGACTGAAATGCAACATAATTCATAAGATAGCTCAGTAGATCATGCGTGAGAATAACCTTTCACCGTCCATATCTACATATAGATTCAACAGGTGTGAAAGTCTTTCAACCCTAGAATCATCATATTGTGAAAACATGTTTCACATCGTATCATATTCATGCATAAGTGTGTAGATGTAAATAACCTTTCAAAAACACAGAAACTAGATCCTAATCATATTCACTTTGCTCTCAAAGTGTTCTTACAACATATATTAAACTCCTTAGATCATGCATAATTTCCTAATTCGCCATTCAAGGATCAAAGCTCATATTGAATCAACACATCTAGAATTCACTACATTAGACATGTATAATTACATAATTCAAGTATTTCAATTACTACAAGCATAATCTCATAATATGTTTTTTCCATCCACAAATCAACTTCACAAGATCATAATTAAGGTATAAGGGGATTTCATTGGTTCTTGGGGGATTTGAACATAAAAACCTTAATAAATCATCAGTTCAATCATAATATAAAGTAATTTAAGCATTAGAATCCTTTTTTAAAGGAACCCATGGTTTTGGAATCAAAAGTAGCTTTCGGGGATTTCTATCTTTGAAATTGGGGTTTTAAAGGGGATTAACGGATAAATTTTATCCATGGATGAAGAGCTACTATACCTTAGCAATGAAATACAATGAATTTGAGAAGAAAACTTTGCTCCTTCAACCCTTGCTCCACATTCCTTCTGCTTCCTAAAAGTTCTAGAGAGAGTACTTTCTTTGGAGAGGATGAAGTTTTGGGTTTTAGAAAGAATAAGGTAATTGACTTAGTTTAATGAATTAAAATCCTTATATAGGTGATATATTTTATCCTGAAACGACCTTAGTTAGTTATTAATTAAAACTGAATAACCCCAAAGTGTCCCTAACTTAACTTCAAAAAAGCAGTTCCAGGCCTGAACCACGAACCCCTGACCTACGAACCGTATATGGAACTATGACCTGTCCAGCATGGGCATGGTTCTTGCTCAGATAATATGGCCCTATCCACGATACCCTCACCTACAGACCGTGGTTAGACCCACGGCCCGTGCTGGAGAAACATGGGTTGCGGTTCAGAGACTTGGTCTAAGGGTCTTGATCCATGACCCCTCACCCATGAGGCATGGGTCCCTTCCGTTGGTTACTGCCCAGGCATTTTCTAGGGGTCCTCCTCAAAGACCCAGGATTGGTCCTTGGGCGTCTTACCTTGACGTTCCAACAAGACACCCTTTATTTTAAAGTATGGCGAGTTACATTAACGACTCTAACCCTCTTGTTAAGCTCTAGTTTAGCCTTCTAGTTTCTGGGGTGTTACAATATCTCCCCCTTGATAACATTCATCCTCAAATGACAATCTAGACACCGTACGAAAATAAAGGCTCAATACTAGAAGCCCATCATGCATGAAACATCAACATTAATCAGTGCATCACAGTGAAGTAGGAGCTACATCTAACAACCCATTATGCATGAAATTTCAACATTTTTCATATTCATAGGAGGAACTACCTTCTCCAAATGAAAGCATGCTCAATAAAATGTCATGGAGCCAAGATGCAATTTACCCAAGAAAATCATATACATATAAGGCATGTTCATCAATTCGTCTCATGAAGTCAAATAGGCAACTCACTTTAAATGCACAACAATCCGAGGAACATAAATCATGAAAAATAATTTTCGTACTAAACATGAATGTCTCAAGAACATGCATAACATAAGGATATCATGGAAACAAATAAATCGAACATGACTTCTAAATAAGAAAACTCAAGAGTAGCTACTTACCTCAAGCTTGAATAGGAGTAGAGAGAAAAAGATGAGGATGTCGGGACTTCATATCGGTATCGGCCTCCCAAGTAGTACCCTCAACTATGTGATTTCTCTGCATTATCTTCTTCGAGGCAACTTTCCTGTTTCTCAATCTCTTGACTTGCTCGTCTAGAATCTCAATCGACACCTCTTCATAAGAAATATTCTCCTTAATCTCTAAACCCTCTAAGGAAACTGTGGCGGATGGATCCCTAATACATTTTTTCAAAATTGAGACATGGAACAACGGATGCACCATCGCCACCTCATTTTGCAAACATAACTCATATGTAACCTTGCCGAGACGCCCTAAAATCTTGTAAGGACCCACAAACTGAGGAATAAGTTTCCCCTTCTTTCCAAACCTCAGAACACTCTTCATGGGTGAGATTTTCAAATAAATCCAATCATGGATATTGAATTCTAGATCTCTCCTTCTAACATCGACATAAGACTTTTGTCGACTTTGGGTTGTTCTCAACCTCTATTTAATAACCGAAATCTTCTATATTGCCTCATGCACAAATTCCGTCCCTAGGAGAGCAACTTCCCTTAATTCAAAACCATCCTATAGGAAACCTACATCTCCTACCATATAGAGCATCAAAGGGAGCAATGTCGATACTCGAATGATAATTGGTATTATAAGCAAACTCAACTAACGACATATGGTCATCCCAATTTCCCTTAAAATCATTCACGCATGCCCTCAACATGTCCGCTAAAGTGTGAATGGTGCTCCTCTTGACCATGCGATTGAGGGTGAAAAGTTGTGCTAAGCTCTACCTTGGTACCTAGCCTCTTTTGGGAAGACTTAAAAAACTGTGAAGTAAATTGGGGACCTTGATCCGAAATTATTGACATAGAAACCCCATGAACCTCGCTATCTCCCTTAGAGACAATTTAGCATACTCTTTTGGTGAGTAGGATACTTTGACGGGAATGAAATGAGCAGACTTAGTCATCCGGTCCAATATTACCCATATTGAGTCATGTTGTTGTCTAGTACTTGGCAAGCCTACAATAAAAGCCATGTTCACGTCTTTCCACTTCCAAGTAGGAATAGCAATATCTTGTGACAAGCCTCCCGGCCTTTGGTACTAAACCTTAATTTGTTGACAATTAGGACATTTGGGCACAAATTTGTGATGTCCTTTTTCATCCCATTCCACAAATAGACTACCCGTAGGTCACAGTACATCTTGGTGGCTCCCGAGTGAATAGAATATAGATAACTATGGGCTTCTTCTACAATTTGCTCTCTCAAGCCGTCAACATTTGGAACACATAACCTACCTTGATACCTAAGAAGCCCATCTCCAACTTGGGAGAAAGCCTCAACTGACTTTTTAAGTACCGTTTCTTTTATCACAACCAAGATAGGAGCTAGACTTTGTTTAGGCTTCACATCCATTACAAAGGACGAAACCATGACGCCACCCTTGGTGGAAGCCACTAGTTGAACACCTAGTCGGGCCAACCTATTCACATCACGAACCAACTCTTTGTTTTCATCCTCTACACGAGCCACACTACCCATTGACAACCTACTAAGAGCATCCAATACCACATTAGCTCTGCCTAGGTAATAAAGACACTCATATCATAATCCTTCAATAATTCTAACCACCATCTTTGATAGAGATTCAAGTACTTTTGACTAAACGCATATTGTAGACTCTTGTGATTGGTGATAACATCCACATGGACCGCATACAAATAATGCGTCCACATCTTTAAGGCAAAAACAACTGCCGCTAACTCAAGATCATAGGTAGGATCATTTTTCTCATGGACTTTAAATTGCCTTCAAGGATAGGCAATCACCTTACCATTTTACATGAGCTCACATCCCAAACCAACTGTAGCGGCATCACAATATACCACAAAACCATTCGTACCTTACTATAAGGTCAACACCGGAGCGGAAGTAAGTCTATCTTTCAATTCTTGAAATCTTTTTTCACAAGCTTCTGACCACACAAACTTAGCCTTCTTTTGAGTCAAAGTCGTCAATGGAGAAGCAATGGAGGAAAACCTCTCAACAAACCTTTTATAGTACCCGACCAAACCCAAAAAGCTTCTAATGTCGGTAGGAGTTAGAGGTTTAGGATAAATCTTGACCGCATCCGTCTTCTTCGTATCTACCCTCAATACTCTTGCTTGATAGAATATGACCAAGAAAAGCTACAGACCATATCCAAAATTCACACTTGCTAAACTTTGCAAAAAGTTGTTGGTCCTTAAGAACTTGCAAAACAAATCTCAGATGGTCCACATGTTCATTTTCACTCCTTGAATAAATAAATATATCATCGATAAAAACAATCACGAACACGTCTAGGTATTGCCTAAACACTCTATTCATCAAGTCCATGAAGGCCGCTAGAGCATTAGTCAACCCAAATGACATTACCAAAAAATCATAGTGACCATACCGGGTTCTAAAGGTCATCTTGGTAATATCATCCCCTCTAACCGATGATAACCCGAACGAAGATCAATCTTAGAGAAATAACTTGCCCCTTGTAATTGGTCAAATATGTCATCAGTTCTCGAAAGATACTTATTCCTGATGGTCGCCTTATTCAATTGACCATAATCAATGCATCTTCTAAGAGACTCATCCTTCTTTCTAACAAATATCACCGGAGCACCCCATGGAGAGATACTTGGCCGGATTAAACTCTTATCTAGCAAATTATCTAATTGATCTTTCAGTCTTTTAACTTTGTTGGATCCATTATATAAGGTGGGATGGGGATAGGTTGCGTATCTGGTAAAATATTAATGCCAAAATCTATTTCTCTCTCAGGAGGAATACCGGGAAAATCATCAGGTAAAGCATCCAGAAAGTCATTCACTACCGGAACCGACTCTAGAGAAGGGGTTTCATATTCAACATCCCTCACCCTAACGAGATGGTCAATATACCCTTTAGAGATCATCTTCGTAGCTTTAAGACAAGAGACAAATTGACCTCTAGGCATAGAATTTTCCTCCTTCCACTCTAAGATTGTCTCATTTGGAAATTGGAATCTAACCACCCGAGTCCTACAATCGATAGAGGCATAACATGTATGCAACAAACCCATACCTAAAATAACATCAAAGTCTAACATATCTAAATCTATCAAATCCACCAATGTAACTCTATGGAGTATCGAAATGGGACATCCCCTATCGACTGTCTTAGCCACCACCAAGTCGTCAACCAGGGTAGAGACAAAAAAAGGTTCTACTAATTCTTCGGGGAGCATATCAAACATTGTGGCCACATAATGTGTCACAAAAGAGTAAGTAGCACCTGGATCTAACAAGGCATACACATAAAAAAGAAAGACTTTTAACATAACAGTCACAACATTCGGGGAGTTCTCTTGGTCACCACGGTATTGAAGAGCATAAAAGCGGTTTTGCTTTAGGGCATTGGAGTTTGTACCGCTTGGAGGATTTTGTTTACCCTCTCTTCCTTTAGACGAAAGTGTTCTATAATCTCTCATTTTGTGTTCACTCTTCCTGCAACTAAAACACCCATCGGTGCCAACTTGAAACTTACCATCATATTTTCTTCCATATTTTGTATAATTAGGCCTAGCCACATAAGAGCCACCTCTATTACCTCCTTGACGTTTAGGGTTAAAAACCCTATCCTTGTTGACCCTTGGAGCACTAGATGCACCTTGGTTGGAAAACCTTTGTCTAAACCTTGGTTGACCATTTCCATCAGACTAAGTATTGGAGAAGATCCCATCAACGGTCCTAGATCTTTTCACCTCCCTATTCTTTTCCTAGAGTTTCTCTTCCTCAATTTGTTGCGCATGAACCATGAGACAAGAGATGAGCATGTCACCAATAAGCATGGTGGTGCGACACTCTTTCACCACCATATCGGATGTACCCATCACAAACTTATTCATTTTAGCCCTTGAATCGACAACTATAGCTAGAGTATACTTAGACAATTGAGTGAACTTTTATCCATACACCTTCACACTCATAATTTCTTGACGTAGGTTAATGAACTCTTGCATCTATGCATCCTTCAACTTTATGGGAAAAAACCTATCAAAAAATGCTGATTTAAACAATTCCCCTTCAACCGGCCCCGCTCCTATGGGTCTTTCACATTTCCACTGATCATACCAAACCTGAGAAACATATTTTAGTTGGTAGGCGGCTAACTCCGCCTTCTATTCCGAAGATACCCCCATAATATCAAGAACTTTATAAACCTCGTCGATGAACATTTGAGGATCTTCACCACTTTGGAGCCATAAAATTTAAGAGGGTTCATTTAAGCTAAATCCCTAATCCTTGAAGAGTCCGAATTCACATTAGGATTCATTAGAGTTACAACATCTCTATTGGCTAAAGCCTCCAAAGTTTGGGTCATTATTTGAAAATCTGACTTAACCTCCATATTTGACATAGTCAAAGGGTGAATCAAGCTTGAGGATCATTAAGAGGGGCTCCTTTATTCACATTGTCTTCTTCCATCCTTCAAGCATTAGCCCTTTGTGTATTCATATCCTGAAGACACAAGAAAAGTATTAGGAAAGAGAAATCTTCTAGAGTTAAACTCTAAGGAACGACTTAAGTGTAATGAAGAAGTAAAATTTCCTAAACATCTTACAGCCTCTTAGTCAAAACTGTGGCGCGCTTCACAGTGATGAACAAGAATCTTGTAACACCCCGTATCCTAGATAGACCAAAATGAAGATTTAAAAAGTAGCAGGTGCCACTGATGAGTCCACAAATTGGACTCATTTAATGCTATATTTTGATAGAAATTGTTCCCTCAAATGCTTATTTTATCTCAATATCTGATGAAAACCCTTAAGTTTCAGGTATTTAAAGTTTGAAGGAAAACATGGACACTAGGTCACAAAAAGGAACAAAAAGGCAGAAAAGAACAAAAAAATGAAGGCTTGAGGATCGCCAAGTCCACTTGGCGATTCACTAAAAGGTCTTACTTCGCCTTTTGTTCCAGTATGTTGAGCCATGAAATAAGGATCAAATCGGTGGAGAAAGGGAGCAGTCGGTGCATCACTAAGCAGTTTTATGAAGCAGTACTATGCTGCCCAATAACCCAGAGCATGACGATGCTGAAGGCTGGTGCAAGATGGCAATAAACTACACCAAAGGAAGAATCGCCCAGTTCATTAGCGATTCCGACTAACTACGCCGAACGATCCCCTGTAGCACAAATCTGTGAAAACTATAATTACTAGTTAGAGTTTTAATTTTAGTATGAAACAATTATTATCATTTTCATATAAAATAGTGCTTTTTGATATTTTTTCTCAAAGTTTGAGAGGGTTTTGAAGAGTTGAAGAAAAAAAGGGTTTCATCTCTAAGGATTTGGACTTGGGTCTCTTGGATTCTTCTTTCTTGGCGTGTAACAAGACTTAAATCATCATACCTATTTAAATGCAAGTTCATTTAGGTATAAATTTCTATCTCTTGATGTGTGGCTAAAAACCCCAATTCTTGGGGTGTGCTTTGGCGAATCTGGGTTAAGATAATTGTTGGGTCGTGCCTACTGATAGTTTAATTGTAGTTTAATTGTGATTTTGTTTAGTGGTTGTGGATGAATTTAATGAATTTGTAGTTGAAAATACAAGTTTATCTATTTGTTTTCAGCTTGCGAGAGCGAGAGGTCATAAAACTAAGACCACTGGATGAGGTTCAGCTCGAGAGAGTGAATCCTAGTCCCATATCCACACACCCATCTCGAGAGAGTGAGTGGGTTAAGGCGTAGGCTATTCTTCATGCAGCATGTGGGTGTCCGAAAGGAACTCATTTGAAACGGGGTAAGTTTCTAGAGAGAGAGCTTATCCCCCTTAAAGCATAGGCTAGTCACAATTACTCTATGAATCTTGTATCGAAAGCATATACCCAATAATCTAGCTTAACCCGTGTTCCCGTCACATCCCAAGGACCCCCTCTCATTGCTAAGAAACCCTTGTTGATTTTGCTGTTTTTACCTTACTTGTGACAAAATTCCCCTGTTGTTAGTTCATATTCTTGTGTGCCCGCTATAATTTACAATGTTTTTACTGGTTAATTTCTTTGAGTACGACTAGTTAGAACAAAATTTTATTTTTCTATAAATTCTCTAAACCACTCTGTTTGAACGATCCCAACCCTTGGTTGGGTTACTAAACTATTGTACGATCGTAGACACTTGCGTCGAAAGTTATGTCTTTATTACGCACATCAAAATGACGTCGCTGTCGGGGAGTGGTGTTATTTGGGAATTCTTAGTTAGATAGAATTTTTGACACTTCTTAGTTTTAGCTTTACTTATCTAAATTTTAGTTTTGTTTTGCTTGTTTGACTATCAAAGCAAGGAAATAAGAATAGATGATCATTATGGGTACCACACGGACCATCCCCTCCTGAAACTACTGAACCTTAAGGACAACCTCATGAGATTTAAACATTTCGGAGATGAAACAATTCAGGAAATGTGGATGAATTTTCAAACGGTGCTGCAACCATGCCCATCTCATGGGATGACGGACAAGGCGCTACTGGAATGCTTCTACAGGGATCTTGGACCGGAGAATAGAAGTGTAGCCGATCAACTTTGCAAGAGTGGCATGCTATACTAGCCCTATGAATTCGTAACAAAACTCCTTGATGGCATGGTAGAAGCTAGAAAAGAAGCCAAAATGAAGTAGGAGTGGGACGCACTAGTCACCTAGTTGGATGCTCTATCCAACCGAGTCACGAAATTGGACGTACAAGCCATGGGAAACGGAAAACACTTCTCCCTCCGAGAGTGTAGTCATGGAAACACGCAGGAAGGTGTGAAAGATGACAAAGCTCTTTCACTCGTTCAACAAAAAATGGAGGCATAGGTGAAGAAGCTGAATGAGATGAAGGAAAACATCCAAATGCTAAATTAAGCATCAACCTCTCACTCCATGACTATTTAGTTATAGGATGCTCAAATCGGCCATTCGATATCAAGTCATTACCCACAATTCACCGAGGACTCACCTAATTACAATATGGGTGACTCCGAGGATGAAGAATAGTTGCTAACTTGCATCGTGCCGCGACGTTAACTATGGTATTATTTGGGAGGCAACCCAAAACCCGTTAATATTTTATATTTGTGTATTGGTAAAATAATAAGGTGTCGTTTATACAAGTTGAAGTGTGAGAAGGTGTTTGAATAAGTGTCGGGTGGCGATTAACAGGTCCAGTCGGCGAGTCGCCAAAGAGGTTGGTGCACCAAATCAATTCCGCCATTTAACTTAAGATAACTTCAAATTGGAGTCTGTAAAAATTCAGCCAACCCATAAAAGTATTGGCGAATCGCCAACCATATTGGCGATCCCGATGTTTACCGTCATTTGACCGTCAAAATTTTCTTCGGAAATTCTGTAAAACTCAGCGAAGTAGATAGATGTTCGGCAAAATGCCGACTGATTCAACAATCAAGACTACTACCGCCGAATGAGCATGAACTGGACAGTTTGACAGACAAAAGGGTTAAAATTCTACAACTTTTTCACTTTTACACGCTGTCATTCCTCCAACTACATCTTTGCACACTAATTTACATATATTCCTGCATTTCCTAAGTATTCTAGTTATCAAGTTGTGGTCGGAACATCGATTGCACTTGAAATTGGTTAGCACAAAAGGGTGGCTGTGAAACATTTGAGAATGTTGGATGAGACTAGATGCTTTGGGCTGCCTAGCAAAGTAGTGGAGAGTTTGAGGAACCACTCAACGATCTGCTTAACGTCCCTACCTCAAACATGCCGCCTCGATAAACGAGGCAGTTGCTTAACCAGGATTATCCTTTGCCTCCCTCTCTATTGTTCTCTATTTGTACTTTCGGATGCTTGTTATATACTTTTGAGGATAAATTGCTTTTATTTATGGTGGGGTGAGGCCATAGTCCACCTTTTGTGTGAATATTGATGCTCGTGTTTTGTGCGTATATTTGGATTGTTCTGTTTTAACTGATATTATCACTGCCTTTCTGTGGATGATTAACTTATGGCTCCTTTTGTTTTTAATTGCAAAATGATTTTTACCCTTCGCAAAATTTTTGAATTTTTCGCACATTTTCGCCACCCGCTATATGCTCTTGAATGTGGCTGTTCTTTTGCAAAAACTTGAGTCTCAATTTTGATCAATATCGATGACTTGAATAGTGCTCTCAATTGAACGAACATGGATGTACACCTACAATGAGGCCAAATGAAGTCGCATAGACAATATGTGAACTCTTTGTATCTCGTTATGACTAGCTTGTTATCAAATTGATTCTCTTGTAATGATCATTGCACACTAGCGAAAGTGTGGAGTCTTGTTTAACTTAGAGTGTCAATGCCTAGTATGATGAGCTTACCTGTGAACTATGCATGATAGATCCTAGAATTTGCCCCGTTGGTCCGGTCAACCAAGTGCTGCTATCTCTTGATATGATCTTAGGCAACTTTGAAGAGTGTGAACCAATTTGACATATACCTCTTTTGTGACCTACCTTGTGAGTGTCTGATTCTCTCTTGAACACACCTTGAGCCTTACATTTTTTTGGAAGAAACATGATGAAAACTAGACCTTTCTTAATCCATCACACATAATCCTCATGAAGTTGTGGTTAGTTTGAATAGACAACTTAGGCTTTTGGCCTAAGTTGGCGGTGTGGTGAAAAAATAAGGCAAATCTAGAAGTTCAAGAAAGTCCCTCTTACCCATGATTTTGAGAAAAATGGAAGCCCTCCATATAAAAAGAAAAGAAAAGAACAGATAAAAGAAAAAGAAAAAGAATGAAAAATAATGTTGTGGAATAAAGTACAAAAGAAATGGCGTTTGCTAAAAATTCATAGGAAGCGAATAATAGGATAACTCATGAACACTGAAGAAAATGATGAAGGAAAAGGGAAGGAAGTGTTGTGAGCACCGCATCTCATGACGATGATAGTCACTATGCCTATTTGACCATACCTTTGCACTCAACACCATTACAAGCCTTGATAAGACATTTTTGATCTTGAGTGAGCTGAAACAAATGTTGATTGGAAAATACGAGCAAACCTATTGATAAAATTAGGCATTATGTTCTTCTTTGTGAGTGTGAGCGTTGCATCTGATTTCAAAGCTTTAAACTGCGAAGCCTTTTGTGTAAATATTGAATCATTGTTTGTGTGAGGGCATTTAAACTCTATAAATGAGTTTAAACTGCATTTGAAGCAAGTATTGTGATCATGAGATTAGTCGATATTGGTGAGTCACAACCTGAATCTTTGAGAGCACATTTGATCTTTGCATAAGTAAATTGAATCTTGTTGTGCGCATTCATGATTGAGTCTTTTGTAACACTGTTCGAGATACCTTTTTTGAACGGCTGAACTTGAGTTTGCTTGAGGACAAGCAAAAGTTTAAGTTGGGGGTGTTGATGAGTCCACAAATTGGACACATTTAGGGCTATATTTTGATAGAAGTTGACTCCTCAAATGCTTATTTTATCTTAATATCTGATGAAAACCTTTAAGTTTCAGGTATTTGAACTTTGAAGGAAAGCATGGACACTTTATCGCAAAAAGGAAAGAAAATACTGAAAAGAGTGACAAAATGAATGCTTGAGGATCGCTAAGTCCACTTGGCAAGTCTTAGAAAGGTCTTACTTAGCCTTTGGTTCCAGTGTGCTGAGCCGTGAAAAAAGGATCAAGTCGGCGAAAAAAAGAAGCACTCGGTGAATCGGCGAGCTGTTCCGCGAAGCAGTACCTTGCTACCCAATACCCCAGAGCACGATGATTTTGAAGGCTAGTGCAAGATAGCGATGAACTATACCAAATGGAGAATCGCCGAGTTGATCGGTGATTCTGACTAACCACACCGAACGATCCGTTGTAGCACAGACCTATGGAAACAATAAATACTAGTTAGAGTTTTAGTTTTAGTATGAAACAATTATTATAATTTTCATATAGAATAGTACTTCTTGATATTTTAGCTCTAAGTTTGAGAGGGTTTTGAACACTTGAAGAAAAAGAGGGTTTGATCTCCAAGGATTTGGACTTGGGTCTCTTCGATTCTTTATTCTTGGCCTGTAACAAGACTTAAATATTCATACCCATTTGAATGGAAGCTCATTTGGGTATAAATTTCTATCCCTTGATGGGTGGCTAAAACCCCCAATTTTTGGGGTGTGATTTAGCAAATATGGGTTCAGAAATTGTTGGGTCTTGCTTGCTGATAGTTTAATCATAGTTTAATTGTGATTTCGTTTTGTGGTTCTGGATGAATTTAGAGAATTTGTAGTTGCAAATACAAATTTATTTATGTGTTTTCGGCTTAATTGAGAGAGAGAGGTCGTAAAACTAAGACCACTAGATTGATGGCCACTGTGAGTGGGTCGACATGAGGTTCAACTCGAGAGAGTGAACCCTAGTCCCATATACACACACTTAACTCGAGAGAGTAAGTGAGTTAAGGGATAGGCTGGTCTACATACAACAAGTGGGTGTCCGAGAAGAACGCATTTGAAACAGGGTAAGTTGCTCGAGAGAGAGCTTATACCCCTTAAAGATTAGCCTAGTCACAATTATTCTATGAATTTTCTATAGAAATCATGTACCTAATAATCTAGCTTAACCCATATTCCCGTCACATCTCTAGGATCCCCTCACATTGCTTAGAAACCGGTGTTGATTTTGCTGTTTTTACCTTACTTGTGACAAAATTCCCCTATTGTTAGTTGACACTCTTGTGTCCCCCCTCTAATTTACAATGTTTTTACTCGTTAATGTCTTTAGCTACGACTAGTTAGAAGGAAATTTTATTTTTCTATAAATTCTCAAAACCACTCTCTTGGCATGATCCCAACCCTTGGTTGGGTTACTAAACTATTGTACGATCGTAGACACTTCCATCAGAAGTTGTCTTGATTACGCCAACATCAGCCACCGACTGTCATCACCCACGGACCGTAGTGTGACCCATTGACCGTAGGTGGGGTCTATGGATGGCAACCTGCAACCCTCACCAGAGACAGCCCAGAAATATTCTAAGGTATGACCCACGGCCGGACCCATGAACCGTATGTTAGAGCACAATTCGTGGTCTTGGTCCTTGGATCGGGACCCCAAGAACTCAATCTCGGAAAGACAACGCTGGTTGACAGGACGGACTGTCGTTCAGTTTGTCGGTTGTTCCCGACAACCTTTAAGTAATGGGTCGTTTGGTTTTTTCCTTATGCGTTGGACCCCTAAATTACGTAGTTTTGGATATTAGCCTATTAACTTAATAGAATTTAGTCAACTCATTCTCCAAAAATTCATCAAGTTGAACAAAAAGACGGAGAAAGAGTCAACCAACCCTCTCCATGAACGTAGAAAGGTTTTCTTCAGTTCCAGCCCCGAAATAAAAATATTCCTCCGTGAATTTCGTCACCAAGTATGTCGGATTTCACTAGTGGGCTCATTTCACCCATTTAGTCCCTCGAATTTAGTGAAAATTTTGATTCTCTCTATATTATATAGACTTAAGGTTTCTAGAATCTCAGCATATTATTATGAATTAGTTATTTTAATGTTTCTAATCAGATTATCAGGTAGTAGTATTGTTTTTTTACCAAATTCATACATAAACTCAGAACTCTAATTCTGTAGTTCTTTTAGTTCATGAATTACATTAGCTAGGACAAATAAACAAACATATGTGTCTCTGTTTTTGAATGTTTCATTATCAGATATAAATGCTGCATTTTCAAATTTGCATGTAAGATTATTGAGACATCCAGTTTACTTCAGTTATGCTATAAAATTCATATATTTAGTTGGGACTAGGCTTTATACCAAGTTGTACTAGGGTTAGTCACCCTCATGCACAGAACTTCGTACTTGCTTAGGTTATAAGTCCCCTTTATGGGCATCAATTTATTGATCACACCAATTATGCCTCTATACCATCGGCAGGGTATATTGGGTCCTCTTGACGGGGCGTAAACATCAGACTCCACATTTATCTCATGTGGTTATATGTCAGTTATTAGTAGCTACCACAGTGAGATTCTAGTGCATTGTCCAGGATACCAGTTACAGTTCCGTATTCAGTCTTAGCATGTATAAACTTCGTCATTGCATTCAGTTAGTTCATGTTTAGTTTTTTCAGTATAGTATCATGCTCATCCTATATCATTGCTCAATTATATGCTTTGTTAATTGATGTATATTGTTCAACATTAATCTATCTTGCATGCTCAGTACCTTTCAAGTACTGACGCATACTCTGGCTACATAGTCTCGTGATGTACGTCAGGTCCTTAGCATCCAGATCACGCATAGTTCAGTTCCCAATCTCTAGTTCAGCAACATCAGTGGTGAGTCATCATTCTTCGAGGACGATTGATATGTTTTCTTTTCGGTCTTTCCTTTTTAGTTTCATCTTTTCTAGATTTAGCTGGGGCATATCCCAACATCTTTAGAGGCTTTATCTCAGACATAATTAGTTTCAGTTTTAGCTTTGGTGTTTGATATTTTAGTTTTCATTAAAATCACAAATTATTTATTCAGATAGTAATAGGTATTCCTCATCATTTCTGTTTTATGATGATTTAAGATTTTGCACTGTATTTTCGTAATTAAGTGTCTTTAAGTATTCTTATGAAATACCACCAGGGTTAACTTGGGGTTACACGTGATCCTAGGTCCTGTGTCAGCGTCTTGGGGGTAGCTTCGGGGAGTGATAAACTTGGTATTAGAGCACTAAGTTATGGAGTCATAGGATGTCGAAAAATCCACACTAAGTAGAGTCCTTTTCATGGGTGTGAAGTGCACCAAATCTAATGAAAGGGAGTATAATAAGTGTTTTAGGAAAATCATACTTTCTTGATATTCTTATCGTGCGTTGGTATGATTTCTCTTTGTAATCATCATTAAGCACTTTTAGATCATGCCTCATCACAGAGCTTACAAAAGGAATGCTAATGCACGCAATGAAAATGCAGCTGTTCCATCCCTAGATAAAGAAGTTTTGAATGGTGAGTTTCGGAATGCCATACAACTTTTGGCTTAGAGTGCTAGAACAACTAGAATGCTCCACTTTGTGGAAATGCTAGTAGTCGATCAGTGGCAGCTGATGCTTATCGTGACCAACGAAACTAACCTACGGTACGAGTGTCTACGACCATCGATAATATAATAACCCAACCAAGTGTTGGGTTCGTGTCCCAAGGGATTGGTTTTGAGAATTAATAGAAAAATAAAACATAGTTCTAACTAGTCATAGCTAAAGACATTAACGAATAAAAACATAGTACATTGAGGGGGTGACACAAAAGTGTCAATTAACAAATGGGGGTTTCGTCACAAGTAAGATAAAGTAGGTAACATTAACAAGAAATCTAAGCAATGAGAGGCGGATTCTTGGGATGTGACCGGATTACGGGTTAATCTAAGTTATTGGGTACATGATTTCGATAGAAAATTTATAGAGTAACAATGACTAGGTTAAGCTTTATGTGGAAATAAGTTCTCTCTCGAGCAACATAACCCGTTTCAAATGGGTCCTCTCGGACACCCACTTGCCGCATGAAGGCCAGTGTACGCCTTACCCCACTTACTCTCTCAAGCTGAGTGTTAGGATATGGGACTAGGACTCACCCTCTCGGGCAGAACCTCATGTCGACCCACTCCTTAGGCCATATAATTAGTGTTCTTAGTTTTACGACCTCTCTCAAGCAAGCCGAAAAGATATAAATAAAGTTGTATTTGCCACTACAAATTCATTAGATTCATACACAACCACTAAAACAAATCACAATTAAACTACAAATAAACTATCAGCAAACAAGACCTAACAAATATCTTAACCCATATTCGCTAAATCACACCCCAAGAATTGGAGGTTTTAGCCATACAACAAGAGATAGAAATTTATACCTAAATGAATTTGCATTCAAATGGCTATGAAGATTTAAGTCTTGTTACAGGCCAAGAATGAAGAATCCAAGAGACCCAACTCCAAATCTTGAATATGAAAATCCTCTTCTCCTTCAAGTCTCCAAAACCCTCTCAAGCTTAGAGAAAAAAGTACTGTTCAATTGTGAAAATTCTACTAATGGTTCGACTCTCATAAAATTAAAAAAAGGTTTAGTATTTATAGACTTTAGAAAATAGTGCTGGCGGTTAGCTTGGTGAGTTTAGTTGGAATCGTCGATTAACTCGGTGATTCACCGTTTGGTGTAGTTCATTGCCTTCTTGCACTTGCCTTCAGCATCGTCATGCTCTGTGTCATTGGGCGACATAGTACTGCTTCGTTAAATAATGCCTTAGTTAACGTCGTGGCACGACACAAGTCAATATTTATTCTTCATCCTCGGAGTCACCCATGGTGTAGTTAGGTGAGTCCTAGGTGAATGGTGGATATTGACCTGTCATCAAATGGCTTATATGAGCATCTTGCAACTGAATCGTCATGAAGTTTTTGGTCGTTTCATTTAGCATTCCAATGTTGTCTTTTATGTCATTCAACTTCTTGTCCTGTTTTTCGAGTTTTTTCTTAATGATTGAAACGTCATCATCGTTTTGCACACCCCCATGCGTCTTTCCATGTTTGCACTCTCGAAGGGACAAGTCCTTCTCCCTCTCCCTGGCTTGTCCGTCCAATCCAATCACCTATTCAGATAAAACATCTACTAGAGCCACCAGTTTGACCCATTCGTATTTCTTTTGAGTTTCTTTGCTGGCTTTTACGATATTATCAAGTAGTGTTGCGACAACTTCGTACGATTTGTTGAGCATTCCACCCTCGAAAATGTGCTAAGTTATGCTTTTATTTTTGGATTCGAAACAACGATAGAGGCAATCAAAACAACTTCTTATCAGGCATCCCCTGAGATGAGCATGTTTGTAATATT
Organism: Solanum gracilifrons; assembly: GCA_029582605.1. Lineage (NCBI taxonomy): Eukaryota > Viridiplantae > Streptophyta > Magnoliopsida > Solanales > Solanaceae > Solanum > Solanum gracilifrons. The sequence goes on from JAJOOH010000702.1 coordinate 40,801, forward strand.
GCTTTGAACCACAGCCACATTTCTAGAATTATGTCCTCTCCTGCTTGTTTGTACGTCAGTAGATTATCCTTGAAATTCAATAGTTTCAGGAGAGGATGATTTGTGTGATACCCATATTGATTATCCATTCTTTTTTCCTTGCTTTGATATTCAAACAAGAAAAACTAAAGTACAACTAAGGTTAGTAGAGCTAAAACTAAGAAAAACCAAGAACTCTACTTAACTAAGAATTCCCAAATAACACCACTCCCCGGCATCGGCGCCATTCTAATTCTTATCGGGACCGACGACACTAACCTACGGTACGAGTGTCTACGATCATCGATAAAATAGTAACACAACCAAGGGCTAGGGTCGTGTCCCAATGGAGTGGTTTTGAGAATTAATAGAAAATTAGAACTTAGTTCTAACTAGTCATAGCTAAAGACATTAACGAGTAAAAACATAGTAAATTAAGGGGGTGACACAAAAGTGTCAATTAAGAAATGGGGGTTTCATCAACAGTAAGATAAAGTCGACAACATCAACAAGAAATCGAAGTAATGAGAGGCGGATTCTTGGGATGTGACCAAAATACGGGTTAATCTAAGTTATTGAGTACTTGATTTCGATAGAAAATTTATCGAGTAATAGTGACTAGGCTAAGCTTTATGTGGAAATAAGTTCTCTCTCGAGCAACTTAAGTTGTTTCAAATGGGTTCCGCTCGGACACCCATATGCCGCAGAAGCCCATCCTACGCCTTACCTCACTCACTTACTCGAACTGAGTGTTAGGATATGGGACTAGGGCTCACCCTCTCGAACTGAACCTCATGTTGACCCACTCCTTTGGCCATCAATTTAGTGGTCTTAGTTTTACGGACTCTCTCTCGAACAAGCCTAAAACACATAAATAAACTTGTATTTACACCTACAAATTCATTAAATTAAGACACAACCACTAAACAAAATCACAAATACTCTACAAATAAATTATCAGCAAGCAAAACCCAACAAATATCTTAACCCATATTCGCTAAATCACACCCCAAGAATCGGGGTTTTAGCCACACACCAAGAGATAGAAATTTCTACCTAAATGAATTTGCATTCAAATGGGTATGAAGATTTAAATCATGTTACAGGCCAAGAATGAAGAATCCAAGTGACCCAACTCCAAATCTTGAAGATGAAAATCCTCTTATCTTTCAAGTCTCCAAAACCCTCTCAATATGAGAGCAAAAAGTACTATTCTATTGTGAAAATTTTAATAATGGTTTGACTCTCACAAAATTAATAAAGAGTTTAGTATTTATAGACTTTAGAAAATAGTGTTGGCGGATCGCTCGATGAGGTTAGTCGAAATAGCCGATTAACTCGGCGATGCGCCGTATGGTTTAGTTCATTGCCTTCTTGCACTAACCTTGAGCACCATCCTGCTCTGTGTCATTCGGCGACATAGTACTGTTTTGCAGAACTATTCGGTGAAACCCCGACTGCTCCTTTAATCGCCTTTTTGATCCTGCTCCTTCAGGGGATCGCGTACTGGAAGAAAGGGCGGAGTGCGTCCTTTGGGCGATTTCTCAGGCTTCAGCTTCTTCATTCTTTTCAGCCATTTTTTGTTCCTTTTTGCGCGTAAGTGTCCATGCTTCCAATAAAACTTCAAATACCTGAAACTCTAAAATTACACATCCATTGTGGAAACTTCTCGAAAAAGAGTACAAATTTGATTTTGATGATGTTTGTTTGAGAGAATTTGGAGAGTTGAAAGAGAAATTGGTTACTGCACCTATCATTATTTCACCGGATTGGGGACAACCGTTTGAAGTATTGTGCGATGCGAGTGGAGTGGTGCTTGGTGTTGTATTAGAACAAAGGAGAGACAAAATTATTCACCCTATTTACTATTCTAGCAAAGCTCTAAATGTGGCCAAGTAGAATTATACTATGATTGAACAAGAACTTCTTGAGGTGGTTTTCACATTCAAGAAATTTTGATCCAACTTGCTTGGCACCAATGTCCTAGTGCATACTGACCATTCTGCATTGAGGTATTTGATGGCAAAAAAGGTTGCAAAACTGAGGTGGATTAGATTGGTATTTTTGCAGCAAAAATTTGATTTTGTGGTAAAAGATAAAAAGGCAACCGAAAATCAAGTTGCCGATCACTTTTCCAGATTAGAGGAAGAGGCTATGCGAAAGCTTGGTGATAAGCCTGAAATTATTGATGCTTTTGCAGATGAACAGGTATTGGCTGCTTCTCATGATCTGATTCCTTGGTTCATAGACTTTGCTAATTATTTGGCAAGCGATTTGGTGCCCTCGGATTTGTCTTTTCACCATAGGAAAAAGTTTATGCATGAAGTGAAGAAATTCTTTTGGGATGATCCTTACTTGTATCGTAGTTGTGCTGATGGGATTATTCGTCGTTGTGTGCTCGACGTTGAGATGTTGAATGTAATTGAAGCATGTCATTCATCGCCTATTGGTGGGCATCATAGTGGTATTCGAACTGCGCATAAGATTTTGCAGTGTGGGTACTACTAGCCTACCATCCACCAAGATGCTCATGATTTCGCCAAGTGTTGTGATCGTTGCCAAAGAGAAAGAGGGATTTCAAAGAGGCAAGATCTTCCTATGAGTCCTATATTGGTGATAGTGTTGTTTGATGTATGGGGCATTGATTTTATGGGTCCATTTTTGAGTTCACATGGGATGAAGTATATTCTTGTTGCAGTTGATTATGTATCGAAGTGGGTGGAAGCAGTTGAGCTCCCCAAAAAGAAGGTAAATGCGTCACCGCATTTTTGAAAAAGAATATCTTTTCCTGATTTGGTACACCGAGGGCAATCATCAGTGATAGAGGTTCCTACTTTTGTAATAGGTTGTTCAAGGCGCTACTTGAAAAATATGGTGTCCGCCACAATGTAGCCACTCCTTACCATCTGTAGACTAGTGTGCAAGTTGAGGTGTCCAACGAAGAGATCAAACAGATTTTGGCGAAGACTGTGAATGCTAATACAACAGATTGATCCAGGAAGCTTGATGATGCTATATGGATCTATCAAACTGCATATAAGACTCCCATAGGTATGTCTCCGTACAAACTTGTATATGCAAAGTCTTGCCATTTACCGGTAGAGTTAGAGCATAAGTTTTTTTGGGCGATGAAGAAGCTAAATTTGGATTGGGGTGCCTCATCTAATCAAAGAATGAATGACTTGAATATATTTGATGAGTTTCGCCTAAAAGCTTATGAAAGTTCAGCCTTGTACAAGGAGAAGATGAAGAGGTATCATGATCAAACAATTGAAAAGTGAAAATTTGTTGTGGGTGATCTTGTACTTCTATTCAACTCTAGGTTGCGCTTGTTTCCAGGCAAACTCAAATCCAAATGGACTGGGCCATTTTTTCTCACAAAAGTGCTCCCTCATGGAGTGGTCGAGTTTGAGAACATTTAAGGAAAAAGGTCCATGGTTAACAAGCAAAAGATCAAGATCTATCTAGGAAACTCAAAAAGTGTGCAAGAAGTTATTGAGGTCTATTATCTTGATGAAGCCTGAGTAATCAAGAGGCGTGCGTAGTGCCGCAATGTTAAATCTAAGATACAAAATCTACCCAACAATTTTTTTTCTGTTTAATAGTTTTCTTTGTTTAGTTGCTTCTCTGTAGTGATTTACGGTCCCATCTACAGACCGTAGATGAGGTCTCGTGGGTCCAAAACCCTAATTTCTGCCAGATCCGACCCGGACCAATCCTATTTAAAATCCCCCAATTTTAAACCATCCCCACTTCCCTCCATTTAACCCCAAATCGTTTCTGAACTCGCCAATCCCTTAAATTACTCCAGAACTCCCCATTAAATCTTCCCTTTCGTCTCCCCTCCAAACCTAATTTTTCTTTCCTCTCTAACCTCCACTTATCCCAGAAATTCCCAAATCTCTCTCAACTGCCTTATTCAAAACATCGGTGTTCGGGTTCGGCGCACCTAGGCGATTAGTGTGGCCTTGCAAAGCTTAGTATCATCACACAATCACCCCACTTCTCATTGCATGTAAGGTAATAGACTTTCCCCTAACTTTGAACTTCGGTTCTTGAATATAGAAAGTTGGGAGTCGTGTCTTGACCTTTGGTAATTAAGTGTATGTAATTGCGTGCTAAAATTTAAGTACTAAAACCCTTGGGATGATGGATTGTGATTGTGTTGCCTTGATAGTGTGTTAAACCTGTCTAAATGCTAGTCTATATGTATGTTTCGACTTAGAGTTCCAAATTTTGTATGAAATAATTACCAAATTGAGTAATTGGAACCCTTGGAATGACGAACTAGCATGATTAAATGTTGAAATGCATGGTTAGACTAGGATACTGTTGAAAACGGTCAAATATGTGGGCTTGAAAGTAATGAATGTCTGAAACCTGTCACAGATCACGTCCACCAGACCCCGTCTACGGACCATAGTAGATCAGTTTTATGTATTGATGCACTTGAAAATTTCAGTAAGTGTGAAACCACGGAGGTGGACTACGGTCCGTAGATCAATATACAAACCATTTTGTACATACGTGGTTTCCATTTACGACCAATATAGGTTATCCTCTGATCCACAGAAGGGTTCCACGAACCGTAGATACCCACCGTAGATGGCCATTAAAACAAGCGTCTAAATTTGTTTTTCTATTTTTCGTTTTTGTACGTTCTTAGTTCTGAAACCTTTTCGCGTGTATTATTTATTTATTTTGGTACTAATTCCACATCCACAGTTACCATGGCGCCTAAGAAGCAAGTGACCTACTCCAAAAGGGGCAAATCAAAATCCGTGCTGCCTACTTTTAGGCTGATTGATGAAGACACAGACGCATAAAATGATCCCTCATATGTTCCACCAGCCACGAGGACATCCCTTACTGCACCGCGGGCTACCCAGATTGCGTCCCGGCAGGTGGTCACCGACGTACTCACTGTCTCCTAGTCTGATGAGGAGAACACACTAATCAGGTCACCGGCTGGTTCTGCTTTTGGTTCTGAGGCTGGTTCTACGTCTAGCTTAGAGACTGCCTCTGCTTTCGGCTCTGAGCCTTCCCATTCTTCCGGCTCTGAGCCTGCCCATGCTTCCGGCTTCGGTTTTGGATCTGCCACATGCTCAGGGTCGTATGACAAAGATGCCTCGTCTGATGAGGCCACAAGATCGGAGGCTGTGCCAGCACCACATACAGATAATCCTACTCCAGTGGCCGGTGAGCCAAATAGATGGTGTGTTGAGAGGATGTTGCAGATCTATGCCAAGATGCTCAACGAGAAGGAGAAGATGGCCCGGTTGGTTAGTAAGGAGTGCAGAGTCCTCACTGGGAGCTTACATACCGTACCAGAGATACACTGGCTATTCAACCTACACAACTGTGATTGGATAGCCCAATCACCTGGGACATACAACGAGGAGATTGTGCAGGAGTTTAATGTTTCCTATGCTACCACTCTCCGAAGGTCAATTTCCAAGCGAGCCAAGCCCACAGAATAGGATCCTCTCACTTCCACCATGGTCCGAGGGTGTTCGGTAGACATATCAGAAGCTACTATTAGCCGATTTTTCTATGGTCCTATCACTGGTCACTCTTGGTCACTGAATACAACAGAGTTTGATTACTAATGGGATATCGTGCGGTGAGGTGCTTTTAGGAGAAATGTTGATCAGCGGGAGGCTGTTAAACTATTGTTGGCTAAACACATTGTTGCATATGACGAGCGTGCGAAGTGGGTCACCGCACCACGGTTGGATATCCGAGAGGCCACATTAAATTTTGTGGCCAAGTTATTTTGGTTGTTGGTGCATAATAGGGTGTCTCCTACAAAAGCTAACAACCAACTCCCATGGGACAGAGTCATCATGGTTGTAGCATTAGTAGTAGGATTGGAGACTTACTTTGCCCACATACTGTTGGCAAAAATTCACAAGTGGGCGTCCAAGACCTCAACTACTTACCCCTTTCCATGTTTGATTTTTCGGTTGTGCAGGGACTATGGAGTACCTATTTGGCACTATGATAGGTTGATCCACCCTACTGGGACTTTGGATATAGGCCTCATTTAAGATGGGGAAAATGAAGCGACACCTCACTAAGAGCCCCAGCTTGAGGTACCTCCCTTGGGCGTAGATCTTGCAGACACAGGGTGAAGACCCTATTATACCAGACCACACCGATACTGTCCCGGCCTCCTCTTCTCAGGCACCTAGTAGGGCTGCTAGCTCATCCAGCTCCGCACCACCATTAGGAGCTACTGTTGTCCCGATGGACAGAGTATAGAAATTGGAGAGTCAGATGGCCACGCTGCTGCACCACATCCAGTCTTGGATGCAAAAGTCGATAGCTGAGTCCGAGGATAGAATGGAGCGAAGAATGGAAAGCATGATGGACTGGAGGTCAAGGCCATTAATAAGCGCCTCGATGCCTTTTATTTGAGAGTCCTCAAGCGACTGGTCCAAACCACATATCTATCTTCTTTTCTGACTGAGTTAGCCAATCTCCAGGCTAACGTTTATGCCACTCTTGCTACCCGTGCGATTGAGCCTCAGGCTGCACCTCCTGCTTTGCCTGATGAAAAGGTGTTGGATGCTCTATTCAGTGGGACCACCGAGGAGGAGCCCGAACCTACACGTGCCAAAGGTAAGATACATCGTTCTAGCCACACTGAAGAGGAAAGAGACAAAAAGAGACATCGTAGGTAGGAGAAGAAGGCTAAGAAGGCTTCGATCGTAGATTAAGAGTTGCACAAGTAGAGGGTGCGTGAGAGTGTTGCGGCGGCATAGAGTTATGCCCCAGTTACAGAGGTCTCGCCTATTGTGAGGGACGATGTGAGCACCACTGATGGTGCGGTTATATTGACCGAGAGCACTACTGAAGGTGCTATGGTGGATGTTGTGGGCATTACTGAGGGTGACCCAATTATTTTTCCAACGGGTTCCGTGAAGCGGACCCACCTACTCCGGCGCATCATCAGCAACCAAATCCACGCCTAATGGCGGCACCTCAACCTGGGGCTATCGTCACGGCGCAGCTATGTTGGCCTCATCCTTAATCAGGACGATCTATAGAGTTTTGTTTGCCTGTACCAACTTGTCACAATGCCAAAATGGTACCCCTAGCATCTCTGCACAACTGAAAAATGAGGCATGAAAAGGGTAAAGTGGTGGTAGCCCAAAAATCCCGCTCATGAATCTCTCAAATCGACAAGTCGACAAAGTTTATCTCAAACCCTGCTACAAAAGCAGAAACCATCACAGCACGGTCCCATATAAGTACATTGTCTTCCTGAGTAGGAGACACCCGATTCCGCACTAATAGCCAAAAGAACTTGGCCACAAAATTTAGAGTGGCCTTTTTTATCCCTAAAGTTGGGGTGCTGACCCACTCGGCTCGCTCTCCGTCTGTAGCAATGTGACTCGCCAGCCAGTGTAAGACAGTCTCTTTTTTCTCTGCATTCCCCTGGAACTTTCTGCTCTACATGATGTCCCATCTGTAGTCAAACATGGCCGTGAGAAATGACCAAGTGCGGGCTACATCGTAGAGGAACCGAAATATGGTGATCTCAGATATATCCGTAGAATACCCATGCACTAGTGTTGCCATGAGTGGTTCCTGAGCTGCGGGCTTGGCATTTTTATGAATAGAGCCTCGGAGGGTGGCTGCGTAGAAAGCATATAACTCTCTCAGGATCTCCTTGCTATATATCCCTAGTTTCCGGGCCATCCACTCACACTTATGCTATTGGAAGAGCCGCTGGTTGTCGAGTATGGTATGCAGGCTTCCTCTGAGTACCTTAAGTTGGGTTTAGTGGCCACCTATGGTGGGTACATACGGTCCGTGGATCATTTCCGTAGGTCAGATGACCCAATAAGTTGGGTTCTGATGGGAACAACAGATGTGTAGAACAATTTGTTGGTTGACCTATAAATCGTAGTCCACGTGCGTGGTTCCATATTTAGTGGATTTATCATGTGGAACAAACCCACGTACCTGATCTACGGTCCGTATATTGACCTACAGTACATAGATGGGGTCTCGTAGGTCCAGTCTGTGCCAAGTATCATATATGACTCCTGTTTAAACTATTTTTTGACAATTTCAACATTCAAGCTAAGTCTAAGCATGCATTTCAACACACTTTATGATAGTTTGTCATCTATAGGGCTTCGATTTATCAATTTTTTTACATGCATTGCACACAAAACGAGGAACCCTAAGTTGAAACTTTCATTTAGACTATTTTTATCTGAGTTACTATATAATAAAGACACCACAATCATATTCTATTGTCCCAAGGGTCTTTCTTACTTTTGTTCAACATGCAATTTCATACATAAACAACCCGAGGTGAAGATCCACTTCATGACTTCATATTTTGAACAATGAATATCAAAATTCAGAGTTAAGTTGAAATCATTTATCTTACAAACACTGGATGTGAGTGATTGTGTGATGCGAAAACTTTGTAAACCTTTGTGACACCGAACCCGTACCCTGAACTCTTCTTGGGGATGAAAAACGAGAGTGATTAGATTTTGGGAGAGAGATAAATGGAAATATGGTAGGGGTGATTATATGTATGGGATATGGGAGTGATTTGGGGATATAGCGAGGGAATTATGGGATTTCAAGAGGTTAAAAATGGTTAGGAAGGAATATGGGATGTGGGGGAGGAATTTAAAAATTAAGAGTTTTATTAGAAAAGGGTGCGGGTCGGGTCGACCAAACCGTAACGTTGGACCAATGAAACCCAATCGATGGGCCGTGGGTCGACCTACGGATCATAGGTCAGGTCCGTAGATCACTCAACACTTAGAAAAAATTAGAGGACATACCTAGGTTATACGAATATCATTCACGATCAGTGGATTGACCGACGGACCGTTGATGGGGTCCATCGACCTCTCTAACAGACCTTTTATGTAGATTTTGCTTTTAGTCCCTAAACATGTAGCTACCATTAGGCCTTTCTTTTTACATTTTCTTGAAACTTTTTAAACACGGACCCTATGCTATATCTAGCCAACACTAAAACAGAAATAAAGTACTTATCTAAAGGAACACAGAAATGCAAATAAACAAAGAAAACTACTAAACTGAAAATAAAAACCTGTAGGCACTTTGGATTCATCAAAAAAGAATGATCCTATACCCATGTTGACATACATGGTTTATGAGTAATGTGAGTTGTCTGAAGTCATCCCCATATTGCTACTCAATTCTAATCCCACTAATATATACTCATGCTCAATATTTTAAAAAAATATACTCTTCCTCAAGTCTGAGATAATTGCTCAAACTATCATCTTAAAAGTGGTAACTGCTCTTCATATATATTTTAACTCATAACACATTTAGAAATCGAAGGTTCTCTTTTTTCAATATAAAAGCTGGTACCTTTGGGAATACTTAGTTCCATTATACTCTTAATCAATTTATACTTGAAAACTCTTTCTCAAAATAATTTCACAATCATATTGTGATATGTTAATTGATGACTCAAGAAGTCATACTTCATAACCATTCATGGTATATCTAGATACCATACTGCTTAAACATTGATGGTATACTCGATTGTTATACTAATAATGTTTTGTAAGCTCTTTATCAAAAACTCATCTTTACTTCTTCAAAAATCTTAGTTTAAAACTCAAGTGATGGCTTTAAAAAGCATCACAAGATTTATAACTTAATTCATAGAATATATGCAAAATTATGGACATGACCCAACTCTGGGATCTTAATAGTAATATGTAAAACTCAGTACTCAAAACTCAAGAATTCAACGACTCAGGGATTCAAGGACTTGGAATTCAGAACTCAACAATACTACTACTCTCAAGAATAATCAATTCATAGAATTCATGAGAAATTATGGACATGAACGACTAAACTCAAGGATCTCATTGATAATATAGATCTCATGAGGGCAACTCTTCTCATTATCATACTTACTTTCTCCAGATATAGTTCAAAACTTTGGTTGGTTTCAAAAACATTCTTAAATTTGACTCAAAGGACAGTTTTGGCTTTCCCCTTAATTTCTCTTTATTTTATAATGTAATTTAAGACATATGATTAGGATATGCAGGATATAACAAGGCAACAATGAATACAGGATTCGAGGAGGAAAGGGCCTGACGACTATAGGGTAACAGTGGCTTGCCGTGGCAGCCTCAAAAGTGTTAGGGCTACTTTGGGATGCACCGATGGCGTTGGATGCCAGCCCTCCTGCCACTATGGGGTGAATTACCCTAGCCCTCCTTGCTCTATGGGGGTGCATTGCCCCAGCCCAGACCCATAAATCTGATAAAGTTTCTTGTTAAATTTTGTGTCCTTAATCATCTAGAATCGATTGTTTTCTTCCAAACTCTCTTTGATTCATAAATCTAACAGAAATTCAGGGACATCTCACTTAAATTATTACAAGAAAAACCACTAATTCTCATGATCCTCAACTAAAAAAATCAAAACCTCCATTGTTAATGAATGGGGCTAAAACTCAAGAATTACTCAAGAATCTTTACATAAAAGATTTCATGGATCAATTTGTCACACCTCGAGCCTACGCCGTGGATGTAACTGACACTCGAGAATACTTTTTGATCCCCTAGATAACCCTCGGCTAGGCCCAATACTCAGCGAAAGAGTTACTCAACAATATATGACCTCAATTTTTTAAAAGATTAAATCAAATATCACAAGATTAATAACTTAGAATATTTAAAATATTCCACTAGCAATGAAAAGGCAACTCAAGTCTTAAACACTGACTATGGAAATGGAAAAGACTCCTCAAAACACTAATGTCTAAGAAGCTTCTAAATACTATGATAGACGTTTGGGACAAGACCCACGATATCTTAACAAGACTAAAATATAACTGGGGATCCTCCGGAAGTAAGGAGCTCACCAAAGCAAATATGGAACTGCAAGTGGTATTAACAGAGCGCCTGTTGATGACCCTGAATACCTATATATGCATCATAAAATATGTCGGCCAAATGGTGTCAGTACATTTGTCACGACCCACGGTACCCTCTAGATGTAACAAGGCACATAGAACCCTGGAAGGCTCCATGTAAGCCACTTAGCACATCATAACATAAACAATACAACAGTAAGAATAAAAACACATTTCAAGTCTAAAATTTTCATTCAAAGAAAAGCGGAAGTCTAGACTGTAAGTTTCAACATAGCCATCTATTACATTTTTTGAATGAGAAAAGACGACACAATCCATACAACATAATCCGAAAAGGAAATACAAGAAATGAAATAATAAGAGACAACAATTGTACTCGAATGATGAGGACTCACACATAAGCTAGCAGAATAAGCAAATCCAAGCATCGAGCCACAATGATTAGCACCTTGAGAACCGAACCCTACATTTGGGAAAAATGTAGGAAAAGTAGGTATTAGTATAAAAATTCACTAAGTGTGATAGCCATGCATAAAAACATTGAAAACATGCTAAAAGGGACATGTTAGTTGAATGCATGCAATTTACTAAGTTTGAACATCATCATAAAAATAGTAGAAGAGCATAAGTCATAAGCATAGCCAACATATAAATCATCATACCATAAAAGAATATATCATAAATACCCTTAAAGCATACTTGTGCAATGCATGAATAAGACCACATAAATCTCACCAATACTAAGTAAAGCATATTAAGTAGCCATATTTCATAATTCATATTCTTGTTCATATTGTTGTTGTCATAGTGGGATTTAGCCTTAACCGACATAGATCATGTGAGCTAACATGGAATCCGGTGTTTACCCAACACTGAAAAGTGGTTGTCCTACTTGCCTAAGGTAGAACCATACTATTAGTTTAGGTGGATCCACTAGCTAAATACCTATGAGGGCACATAATTATGGGATAAGGATATTGCTACTAGAAACCCGACCTCTACTAGCAGGAGAGCTTTCATCTCATGAGACCTCTTCTACAAAACCCGGCCTCTACTAGCGGGAGAGCATCCATCTCATTGTCACTATCCACTCGGTGCTAAGAGTTAATTCCCACAGAGTACATATTAAGTCTTGAGTTAAGTTTATATTCATGAAATAATGTCTTGAGACTGAAATGCAACATAATTCATAAGATAGCTCATTAGATCATGCATGAGAATAACCTTTCACCGTGAATGTCTACATATAGATTCAATAGGTGTGAAAGTCTTTCAACCCTAGAATCATCATATTGTGAGAAAATCTTTAACATCATATCATATTCATGCATAAGTGTGTAGATGTAAATAACCTTTCAAAAACACAACAACTAGATCATAATCATATTCACTTTGCTCTCAAAGTGTTCTTACAACATATATTAAACTCCATAAATCATGCATAATATCATAATTTGCCTTTCAAGGATCAAAGCTCATATTGAATCAACACATCTAGAATTAACTACATTAGACATGGATAATTACATAATTCAAGTAGTTCAATTAATACAGGCATAATCTCATAATATCCTTCTTTCATCCACAAATCCACATCACAAGATCATAATTTGGGAATAAGGGGATTTCATGGGTTCTTGGGGATTCGAAAATAAAAACCATAACAAATCATCAATTCAATCGTAATATAAAGTAATTCAAACATTAGAATCCTTTTTTAAAGGAACCCATGGTTTTGGAATCAAACGTAGCTTTTAGGGATTTCTATATTTGATATTGGGGTTTCAAAGGGGATCCACAGATAAATCCTATCCATGGATGAAGAGCCACTACTCCTTAGAAATGAAATCCAATGAATTTGAGAAGAAAACCATGTTCCTTCTACCCTAGCTCCACATTCCTTCTGCTTTCTTGAAGTTCTAGCAAGAGAATTTTGCTTTGGACACGATGAAGTTTTGGGACTAGTTTTGGGTTTTAGAAATAATGAGGTAATTGACTTAGTTTAATGAATTAAAATCCTTATATAGGTGATCTAATTTATCCTAAAACGACCTCACTTAGTTATTAATTAAATCTGAATAACCCGAAAGTGTCCCTAACTTAACTGCCCAAAATCAGTTCCAAGCCTGAACCACGTACCCCTGACCTACGAACCGTATATGGAACCATTACATGTTCTGCATGGGCATGGTTCTTGCTCAGATAATCTGGCCCCATCCACGAGACCCTCACCTACTGACCGTGCTGGTGAAATATGTGTTGGGGTACAGAGACTTGGTCTAAGGGTCTTGATCCAGGACCCCTAACCCATGAGGCGTGGGTCCCCTCCGTTGGTCACTGCCCAGGCAGTTTCTAGGGGTCCTCCTCAAGGATCCATGGTTGGTCCTTGGGGGTCTTACCTTGATGTTCCAACACGAAACCCTTTTTTTTTAAGTATGGCGACTTACATTAATGACTCTAACCCTCTTGTTAAGCTCTAGTTTAGCCTTCTAGTTTCTGGGGTGTTAGAATATCTCCCCTTTGAGAACATTCATCCTCGAATGATGATCTAGACACCTTAGGGAAATAAAGGCTCAATACTAGAAGCCCATCATTCATGAAACATCAAAAGAATGCACAATTGAAAGGAGGAAACACCGACTCCATCTCAGACATACTCAATGCATCACAACGAAGTAGGAACTACATCTAACAACCCATTATGCATGAAATTTCAACATTTTTCATATTCATAGGAGAAACTACTTTCTCGAAATGAAAGCATGATCAATAAAATTTCATGGATCCAAGATACAATTTACCCAAGAAAATCATATACATATAAGGCATGTTCATCAATTCGTCTCATGAAGTTAAATAGGAGACTCGCACTAAATGCACAACAACATGAGGAACATAAATCAAGAAAAATAATTTTCTTACTAAACATGAATGTCTTAAGAACATGCATAACATAAGGATATCATGGAAAGAAATAAATCGTACATGACCTCTAAATAAGAAAACTCAAGAGTAGCTACTTACCTCAAGCTTGAATAGGAGTAGAAAGAAAAAGATGACGATATCGGGACTTCATATCAGTATCGGCCTCCCAAGTAGTACCCTCAACTAAGTGATTTCTCTACAATACCTTCATCGAGGAAACTTTGTTGTTTCTCAATCTCCTGCTTGCCGGTCTAGAATCTCAATCGACACCTCTTCATAAGCAATGTTCTCCTTAATCTCTAAACCCTCTAAGGGAACTGTGGTTGATGGATCCCTAATACATTTCTGCAACATTGAGACATAGAACAACGGATGCACCACCGCCAACTTATTTGGCAAATCTAACTCATATGCAACCTTGCCGACATGGCTCAAAATCTTGTAAGGACCCACAAACCGAGGAATAAGTTTCCCCTTCTTTCCAAATCTCATAACACTCTTCATGAGTGAGATTTTCAAATAAATCCAATCATGGACATCGAATTCTAGATCTCTCCTTCTAACATCGACATAACACTTTTGCCGAGTTTGGGTTGTTCTCAACCTCTCTTTAATAACCCAAATCTTCTATATGGCCTCATGCACCAATTCCTTGCCTAGGAGAGCAACTTCCCCTGCTTCAAAATCATCCTATAGGAGACATAACTCTCCTACAATATAAAGCCTCAAAGGGAGCCATGTCGATATTCGAATGATAATTGTTATTATAAGCAAACTCAACTAATGGAATATGGTCATCCTAATTGCCCTTAAAATCTGTCACACATGCCCTCCACATGTCTTCTAAAGTCTCAATGGTGCTCCTCTTGACCATCCGATTCAGGGTAAAAAGTTGTGCTATGCTCCACCTTGGTACCTAGCCTCTTTTAGGAAGACTTCAAAAACTGTGAAGTAAATTGGGGACCTCGATCCGAAATTATTGAAATGGGAACCCCATCAAACCTCACTATCTCCCTCAGATACAATTTAGCATACTCTTCTGAGAGTAGGATACTTTGACGGGAATGAAATGAGCGAACTTAGTCATCCGGTCCAATATTACCCGTATTGAGTCATGTTGTTGTCTAGGACATTTGTCACAAATTTAGTCATGTTCAATAAAAGCCATGTTCACGTCTTTCCACTTCCAAGTAGGAATAACAATATCTTGTGACAAGCCACCCGGCTTTTGGTCACAAATTTAGTGATGTCTTTTTTCATCCCATTCCACCAATAGACTACCCATAGGTCACAGTACATCTTGGTGGCTCCTGAGTGAATAGAATACTGAGAAATGTGGGCTTCTTCTACAGTTTGCTCTCTCAAGCCGTCAACATTTGGAACACATAACCTACCTTGATACCTTAGTAGCTGATCTACCACTTGGGAGAAAGCATCAACTGACATTTTAAGTACCGCTTCTTTTAACACAACCAAGATAGGAGCTAGACTTTGTTTAGACTTCACATCCATTACAAAGGACGATTTGGAACCATTATGAACCATGAAACCACCCTTGGTGGAAGCCACTAGTTGAACACCTAGTCGGGCCAACTTATTCACATCACGAACCAACTCTTTCTTTTCATCCTCTAAACGAGCCACACTACCCATCGACAACATACTAAGAACATCCGCTACCACATTAGCTCTGCTTGGGTGATAAATGACACTCATGTCATAATCCTTCAATAATTCTAACCACCATCTTTGACAGAGATTCAAGTACTTTTGACTAAACACATATTGTAGACTCTTGTGATCGGTGAAAACATCCACACGGACCGCATACAAATAATGCCTCCATATCTTTAAGGCAAAAAAAACTTCCGCTAACTCAAGATCATAGGTAGGATCATTCTTCTCATGGACTTTAAGTTGCCTTCAAGAATAAGCAATCACCTTACCATTTTACATGAGCTGGCATCCCAACCCAACTGTAGAGGCATCACAATATACCACAAAACCATTCGTACCTTCCGATAAGATCAACACCGAAGCGGAAATAAGTCTATCTTTCAATTCTTGAATCTTTTCTTACAAGCCTCTGACCACACAAACTTAGCCTTCTTTTGAGACAAAGTCGTCAATGGAGAAACAATGGAAGAAAACCCCTCAACAAACCATTTATATTACCCGGCCAAACCCAAAAAGCTTCTAATGTCGGAAGGAGTTAGAGGTATAGTACAACTCTTAACCGCATCCTTCTTCTTCGTATCTACCCTTAATACTCTTCCTTGACAGAATATGACCAAGGAATGCTACAGACCTTAACCAAAATTCACACTTTCTAAACTTTGCAAAAAGTTGTTGGTCCTTAAGAACTTACAAAACAAATCTCAGATGGTCCACATGTTCATTTTAACTCCTTGAACAAATAAACATATCATCAATAAAAACAATCACGAACACGTCTAGGTATTGCCTAAACATTTTATTCATCAAGTCCACGAAGGCTGCTGGAGCATTAGTCAACCCAAACGACATTACCACAAAATTATAGTGACCATACCGGGTTCTGAAGGTCGTCTTGGGAATATCATCCCCTCTCACCCTCAATTAGTGATAACCTGAACGAATATCAATCTTAGAGAAATAACTTGCCCCTTGTAATTGGTCAAATATGTCATCAATTCTCGAAAGATACTTATTCCTGATGGTTACCTTATTCAATTGAGCATAATCAATGCACATTCTAAGAGACCCATCCTTCTTTCTAACAAATAACACTGGAGCACAACATGGAGAGATACTTGGTAGGATGAAACTCTTAACTAGCAAATTATCTAATTGATCTTTCAGTTCTTCTAACTCTGCTGGATCCATTCTATAAGGAGCGATGAGGATAGGTTGCGTATCTGGTAAAAGTTCAGTACCAAAATCAATTTCTCTCTCGGGAGGAATACCGGGCAAATCATCGGGTAAAGCATCCAGAAACTCATTCACTACCGGAACCAACTCTAGATAAGAGGTTTCAGATTCAACATCCCTCACCCTATCGAGATGGTAAATACACCCTTTGGAGATCATCTTCCTAGCTTTAAGAAAAGAGACAAATTGACCTCTAGGCGTAGAATTTTCCCCCTTCCACTCTAAGATTGGCTCATTTGGAAATTGGAATCTAACCACCCGAGTCCTACAAACGATAGATGCATAACATGCATGCAACAAACCCATACCCAAAATCACATCAAAGTCTTACATGTCTAAATCTACCAAATCCTCCAATGTAACTATATGGAATAAGGAAACGGGACATCCCCTATCGACTGTCTTACCCACCACCAATTCGTCAACCAGGGTAGAGACCATAAAAGGTTCTACTAATTATTCGCGGAGCATATAAAACTTCATGGCCACATAAGGTGTTACAAAGGACAAAGTAACACCAGGATCTAACAAGGCATACAAATCAATAAGAAAGACTGTTAACATAACGGCCATAACATTCTGGGAGCACTCTTGGTCACCACGAAATTGAAGAGCATAAAAGCGTTTTTGATTTAGGGCATTGGAGTTTGAACCGCTTGGAGGATGTTGTTTACCCTCTCTTCCTTTAGCTGAAACTGTTCTACAATCTCTCATTTTCTGTTCACTCTTCCCGCAACTAAAACACCCATCGGTGACCACTAGGAGCTTACCATCATGTTTTCTTCCACATTTTTCTTAATTAGGCCTAGCCATATAAGTACCACCAATATTACCTCCTTGAGATTTAGGGTTGAAAATCCTATCCTTATTGACCCTTGGAGAACTAGATACACCTTGGTTGGAAAACCTTTGTCTAAACCTTGGTCGAACATTTCCATCAGACTAAGTCTTGGAGAAGTTCCCATTAACGATCCTAAATCTTTTCACCTCCGTATTCTATTCCTTGAGTTTCCCTTCCTCAATTTGTTGCTCATAGACCATGAGACAAGAGATGACCATGTCACCAATAAGCATGGCCGTGCGACACTCTTTCACCACCATATCAGATGTACCCATCACAAATTGATTCTTCCTAGCCCTTGAATTCGCAACTATAGCCAGAGTATAGTTAGACAATTAAGTGAACTTTAGGCCATACACCTTCACATTCATACTTCCTTGACATAGGTTAATGAACTCTTGCATCTATGCATCCCTCAACTCTATGGGAAAAAACCTATCAAAAAATGTTGATTTAAACAATTCCCATTCAACCGGCCTCGCTCCTATGGGTCTTCCACTCTTCCACTCATCATACCATACCTGAAAAATATCTTTAGTTGGTAGGCGGCTAACTTTGCCTTCTATTCCGAATGTACCCCATAATAACAAGAACTTCATAAACCTCATCGATGAACATTTGAGGATCTTCTTCCACTTTGGAGCCATAAAATTTAGGAGGATTTATTTAAGAAAGATCCCTAATCCTTGAAGAGTCCGAATTCACATTAGGATTCATTAGAGTTATAACATATCTATTGGCTAGAGCCTCCAAAGGTTGGGTCAATATTTGAAAATCTGACTTAGCCACCACATTTGACATAGTCGAAGGGTGAATCGAAGCTTGAGGAGCATTAAGGAGGGTTCCTTGATTCACATTGTCTTCTTCCATCCTTCAAGCATTAGACCTTCGTGTATTGATATCCTGAAGACCCAAGAGAAATATTAGGAAAGAGAAATCTTCTAGAGTTAAACTCTAAGGCACCACTTAAGAGTAATGAAGAAGTAAAATTTCCTAAACATCTTACAACCTCTTATTCATAAGTGTGGCATGCTTCACACTCATGAACAAGACGCTTGTAACACCCCATATCCTAGATAGACCAAAATGAAGATTTCAGAAGTAGCAGGTGCCACTGATGAGTCCACAAATTGGACTAATTTAAGGGCTATATTGTGATAGAAATTGTGTCCTCAAATGCTTATTTTATCTCAACATCTGATGAAAACCCTTAAGTTTTAAGTATTTGATGTTTGAAGGAAAGCATGGACACTATGTCGCAAAAAGAAACAGAAAGGTTGAAAAGAACCAAAAAATAAAGGCTCGAGGATCGCCAAGTCCACTTGCCGAGTCACCGAAAGGTCTTACTTCGCCTTTTGTTCCAGTATGTTGAGCCTTGTAATAAGGATCAAGTTGGCGGAGAAAGGGAGTAGTCGGCGCATCGCCAAGCAGTTTCGTGAAGTAGTACCATGCCGCCCAATAACCCAGAGCATGGCGATGTTGAAGGCTGGTGCATGATAGCGATGAACTATATCAAAGGGAGAATCACCGAGTTGATCGGCGATTCCGACTAACGATGTCGAACGATCTGCTGCAGCACAAATCTGTGAAAACTATAAATACTAGTTAGAGTTTTAGTTTTAGTATAAAACAATTATTATAATTTTTATATAGAATAGTACTTTTTGAAATTTTTGCTATAAGTTTGAGAGCGTTTTGAAGACTTAAATAAAAAGAGGGTTTCATCTCCAAGGATTTGGACTTGGGTCTCTTAGATTCTTCATTCTTGGCGTGTAACAAGACTTAAATCTTGATACCCATTTGAATGCAAGCTCATTTAGGTATAAATCACTATCTCTTGATGTGTGGCTAAAAACCCCAATTCTAGGGGTGTGCATTAGCGAATATGGGTTAAGGTAATTATTGGGTCGTGTTTGCTATAGTTTAATCATAGTTTAATTGTGATTTTGTTTAGTGGTTGTGGATGAATTTAATGAATTTATAGTTACAAATACAAATTTATTAATCTATTTTCGGCTTGCTCGAGAGAGAGGTCATAAGACTAAGACCATTAGAATGATTCCCAGTGTGAGTGGGTCGACATGAGGTTCAGCTCGAGAAAGTGAACCGTAGTCCCATATCCACACACTCAGCTCGAGAGAGCGAGAGGGTTAAGGCGTACGCTGGTCTTCATGCAGCAAGTGGCTGCCCGAGATGAACGCATTTGAAACGGAGTAAGTTTCTCGAGAGAGAGCTTATTCCCCTTAAAGCTTAGGTTAGTCAAAATTACTCTATGAATCTTCTATCGAAAGCATGCACCCAATAATCTAGCGTAACCCGTATTCCCGTCTCATCCTAAGGATCCCCTCTCATTGCTGAGAAAACCCTTGTTGATTTTGCTATTTTTACCTTACTTCTGACAAAATTCCCCGTTGTTAGTTAACACTCTTGTGTGCCCCTTCTAATTTACAATGTTTTAACTGGTTAATGTCTTTAGGTAAGACTAGTTAGAACGAAATTTTATTTTTCTATAAATTCTCAAAACCACTCTCTTGGGACGATTCCAACCCTTGGTTGGGTTACTAAACTATTGTACGATCGTAGACACTTGCATCAGAAGTTATGTCTTGATTACGCATATATCAAAATGGCATAGCTGCCAGGGAGTGGTGTTATTTGGGAATTCTTAGTTAAATAGAACTTTTTACCCTTCTTAGTTTTAGCTTTACTAATCTAAATTGTAGTTTTGTTTTTCTTGTTTGAATATCAAAGCAGGGAAATAAGAATGGATGATCATTATGGGTACCACACGGACCATCCCCTCCTGAAACTACTGAACCTTAGGGATAACCTCATGACAGTTAAACATGTAGGGGATGAGAAAATTCAGGAAATGTAGCTGAATTTTCAAGTGGTGCTGCAACCATGCCCATCTCATGGGATGATGGACAAGGAACTACTAGAATTCTTCTATAGGGGTCCGAGAATAAAAGTGTAGCCAATCAACTTTCTGAGGGCGGCATGCTATACCAGCCCTATGAAGTCGTAGCAAAACTCCTTGATGGCATGGTAAAAGCTAGAAAAGAATCCAAAAAGAAGCAGAAGTGGGACGCACTAGTCACCCAGTTGGATGCTCTGTCCAACCAAGTCATGGAATTGGATGTACAAGCCATGGGAAAAGAAAATTACTTCTCCCTCCGAGAGTGTAGTCATGGGAACAAGCAGGAAGGTGTGAAAGATGACAAAGCTGTTTCACTCATTAAACAAAAAATTGAGGCACATGAGAAGATGTAGAATGAGATGAAGGAAAACATCGAAATGATAAATGCAGCGTCAACCTCTCACTCCATGATTATTTAGCTACAATATGCTCAAATCGGTCATTTGATATCAAGTCATTACCTAATATTCACCGAGGACTAGCCTAATTACAACATGGGCAACTCCGAGGATGAAGAATAGTTACTGACTTGCGTCGTGCCGCGATATTAACTAAGACGTTGTTTGGGAGGCAACCCAAAACCCCTTAATACTTTATATTCATGTATTGGTAAAATAATAGGGTGTCATTTATATAATTTGAAGTGTGAGAAGGTGTTAGAAAAAGAGTTGGGTGGCGAGCAATAGGTCCAGTCGGCGAGTCACCAAAGAGGTCGGCGCACCAAATCAATTCTGCCGTTTGACTTAAGATAGCTTCAAATTGGAGTTTGTAAAAATCAGTGAACCCAAAAAAGTATTGGTGAATCGCCAACCATATCGGCGATCCCGATGTTTACCATCGTTTGAACGTTAAAATTTTCTTGGGAAATTCTGTAAAACTCGGCAAAGTAAACAGATGTTCGATAAAACACCGACTGATTCAACAATCAAGACTACTACCACCGAATGAGCATGAATTGGACAGTTTGAAAGCCAAAAGGGTTAAAATTTTACAACCTGTTCACTTTTACACGCTTTCATTCCTCCAACTGCGTCTTTGCACACTAATTTCCATATATTCCTACGTTACGTAAGTTTTTTAGTTATCAAGTAGTGCTAAAAACATGGACTGCACTTTAAATTTGTCAACACAAAAGGGCGGCTGTGAAGCATTCGAGAATGTTGGATGAGACTAGACGCATTGGGCTACCTAGAAAAGTTGTGGAGAGTTTGAGGAACCACTCACCGATCTGCTTAACGTCCTCACCTCAAACATCCTACCCCGATAGATGAGGCAGCTTCTTAACTAGGATTATCGTTTGCATCTCTCTCTATTATTCTCTATTTGAACTTTTGGATGTTTGTTATTTACATTTTAGTACAAATTTCTTTTATTTATGGTGGGGTGAGGCCATGACCCACGTTTTGTGTGAATATTGATGCTCTTGTTTTGTCCGTATTTGGGTTATTCTGTTTTAACTGATATTATCACTGCCTTTCTGTGGATGATTGAGCTTATGGCTCCTTTTGTTTTTAATTGCAAAATAATTTTGACCCTTCCCAAAATTTTTGAATTGTTCACACATTTTTGCAACACGTTATATGCTCTTGAATGTGGCTGTCCTTTTGCAAAAAAATAAGTCTCGATTCCGATCAATACCGATGACTTGAATAGTGCTCTCAATTGAACGAACATGGATGTACACCGACGATGTGGCCATATGAAGTTGCATAGACAATATGTGAACTCTTTGCATCTCGTTATGACTACCCTTTTATCAAATTGATTCTCTTGTAATGATCATTGCACACTAGTGAAAGTGTGGAGTCTTGTTTAATTTATAGTGTCAATACCTAGTATGATGAGCTTACCTGTGAACTATGCATGATAGATCCTAGAATTTGCCCCGTTGGTACGGTCAACCAAGTGATGCTATCTCTTGATATGATCTTAGGCAACTTTGAAGAGTTTGAACTAATTTGACGTATGCCTCTTTTGTGACCTACCTTGTGGGTGTCTGATTCTCTCTTGAATACCCCTTAAGCATTACCTTTCTTTGGAAGAAGCATGATGAAAACTAGACCTTTCTTAATCCATCACACATAATCCTCATGAAGTTGTGGTTAATTTGAATAGCCAACTTAGGCCAAAAGCCTAAGTTAGGGGTGTAGTGAAAAGATAAGGCAAATCTAGAAGTGCAAGAAAGTCCCTCTTACCCATGATTTTGAGAAAAATGGAACCCCTCCATATAGAAAGAAAAGAAAAGAACAGACAGAAAAGAAAAAGAAAAGAATGAAAAAGAAAGTTGTGGAATAAAGTACAAAAGAAATGGGGTTTCCTAACAATTCTTGGGAGCTGAATAATAGGATGACTCATGAGCACTGAAGAAAATGATGAAGGAAGATGGAAGGAAGTGTTGTGAGCACCACATCTCATGAGGATGAAAGTCACAAAGCCTATGTGACCATACCTTTGCACTCAGCCCCATTACAGTCCGTGAAAAGACATTTTTGATCTTGAGCGAGCTGAAACAAATGTTGATTGGAAAATACGGGCAAAGCTGTTAATGAAATTATGCATTATGTTCTTTTTTGTGACTGAGAGCGTTGCATCTAATTCCAAACCTTTAAACTGTGAACGCTTTTGTGTGAATATGGAATCATTCATTATGGGAGGGCATTTGAACACTATATTTGAGCTTGAACATGCATTTGAAGCAAGTATTGTGAGCATGAGATTGGTCGATATTGGTGAGTCACAAGTTGAATCTTTGAGTGCACACTTGATCTTGCCATAAGTAAACTGAGTCTTGTTAGGGTTGTTGATGAGTCCACAAATTGGACTCATTTAGGGCTATATTTTAAAAGAAATTGTGTCCTCAAATACTTATTTTATCTCAATATCTGATGAAAACCCTTTAAGTTTCAGGAATTTGATGTTTGAAGGAAATCATGGACACTTTGTTGCAAATAGGAACGAAAGGGATGAAAAGAGCAAAAAAATGAAGGCCTAAGGATCATTTAGCATTCCAATTTTGTCTTCCATGTCATTCAACTTCTTGTCCTGTTTTGCGAGTTTTTGCTGAATGATTGAAAGGGCATCATCTTTTTGCACACCCCCATGATTCTTTTCATGTTTGCACTCTCGAAGGGAGAAGTCCTGCTCCCTCTCCCTAGCTTGTCCGTCCAATCCAATCACCCGTTTAGACAAAACATCTACTTGAGCCACCAGTTTGTCCCATTCGTATTTCTTTTCAGTTTCTTTGCTGGCTTTGACCATATTATCAAGTAGTGTTGCGATAACTTCGTAGGGTTTGTTTAGCATTCCTCCCTCGAAAAGGTGCTAAGTTATGCTTTTATTTTTGGGTTCGAGACCACGATAGAGGCAATCGAGCAACATCTTATCAGGCATCCCATGAGATGAGCATGTTCGTAATATTGCTTTGAATCGCAGCTACATTTCTGGAATTGTCTCCTCTCCTGCTTCTTTGAACGTCATTAGATTATCCGTGAAGTTCAATAGTTTTAGGAGAGGATGATTTGTGTGATACCCATAGTGATTATCCATTCTTGTTTCCCTGCTTTGATTGTCAGAAAAGCAAAACAAAATTACGAATAAAGATAGTAAAGCTAAAATTAAGAAAAACCAAGAATTCTACTTAACTAAGAATTCCCAAATAACACCACTCCCCGGCAGAGGTGCCATTCTTATGATTATCGTGGCCAATGACACTTACCTATGGTAGGAGTGTCTACGATCATCGATAATATAGTAACCCAACCAAGGGTTGGGGTCGTGTCCCAAGGTATTGGTTTTGAGAATTAATAAAAAAATAAAACTTAGTTCTAGCTAGTCATAGGTAAAGACATTAACGCGTAAAACATAGTAAATTAAGAGAGTGAAACAAAAGTGTCAATTAACAAATGGGAGTTTCGTCACAAGTAATCTAAAATCAGCAAAATCACCAAGAAATCTACGCAATGAAATGGGGATTCATAGGATGTGACTAGAATACGGGTTAATCTAACTTATTGGTACATGCTTTTGATAGAAAATTTATAAAGTAATAGTGACTAGGCTAAGTTTTATGTGGAAATAAGTTCTCTCTCGAGCAACCTACCTCGTTTCAAATAGGTTCCTCTCGGACACACACATTCCGCATGAAGGCCAGCCTACGCCTTACCCCACTCACTCACTTGAGCTGAGTGTTAGGATATGGGACTAGGGATCACCCTCTCGAGATGAACCTTATGTCGACCAACTCCTTAGGCCATTAATTTAGTGGTCTTAGTATTACGAACTCTCTCTCGAGCAAGCCAAAAACATGTAAATAAACTTGTATTTACAACTACAAATTCATTAAATTCATTCACAACCACTAAACAAAATCATAAATAAACTACAAATAAACTATCAGCAAGCAAGACCCAACAAATATCTTAACCTATATTCGCTAAATAACTCCATAAGAATTGGGGGTTTTAGCCACACATCAAGAGATAGAAATTTATACCTAAATTAATTTGCATTCAAATGGGTCTGAAAATTTTATATCTTGTTACAAGTCAAGAATGAAGAATCCAAGAGACCCAACTCCAAATCTTGAAGATGAAAACCCCTTCTCCTTAAAATCTCTAAAACCTTCTCAATGTTAGAGAAAAAAGTACTTTTCTATTGTGAGCATTCTAATAATGGTTCGACTCTCATAAAATTAACAAAGATTTTAGTATTTATAGACTTTAGAAAATAGTGTTAGCGGATCGCTCGACGAGGTTAGTCGGAATCGCCGATTAACTTGGCGATTCGCCGTTTGGTGTAGTTTATCGCCTTCTTGCACTAGTCTTAATCATCGTCATGCTCTGTGATATTAGGTGACATAGTACTATTTCGTGGAACTATTTGGTGAAACAACGACTTCTCCTTTAGGGCTTCGCATACTGGAACAAAGGGCGGAGTGCATCCTCTGGGCGAATGCTCAGGCTTCAGCTTCTTCGTTCTTTTCAGCCTTTTTTTGTTCCTTTTTGCGCCTAAGTGTCCATTCTTCCACTAACACATCAAATACGTGAAACTTAAGTGTTTTCACCAGATATTTAGAATAAATAAGCATTTGAGGACAATATTTCTATTAAAATAAAGACCTAAATGAGTCCAATTTGTGGACTCATCAACACCCCCAACTTAATTTTTTGCTTGTCCTCAAGTAAAACTCAAGTTCCGCAATTCAAATAGGATGTGTCAAATAGTGCTACACAAGGCTAAATCATGAACATACATAACAAAACTCAAATTACTCATGCAAAGATCAACTGTGTACTCAAAGATTTAAGTTGTGACACACCATTACCAAAGATTCACATGCTCGCAGTACATGCTACTTGTGAAAGTTCAAGCTCAACAAAAAATATCTAAATGCCCTCACATAAGGAATGATTACTTAGTCACGCAAAGAGGTTAATCAATGAATGATCTTGAATCACATGCAACACTCACACTCAAAAAGAGGAACATAATGCATTTTTCACCCATAGGCTTGCCCTTATTTTCCAATCGATCTTCGGTTCGGCTTACTCAAGATCAAAAAGGTCTTTATAAGGCTTGTAATGGGGTAGAGTACAAAGGTATGGTCATTTAGGCTCAGGGACTTTTCATCCTCGTGAGATGTGGTGTTCTCAAGGAATTTCCCTTCGTTTCCTTTATCAATTCTTTTTCTAGTGCTTCTAAGTCATCCTTTTATTCACATCCATGGATTGCTTGGAAACCAGATTTCCTTCGTACTTTTTTCCACAGTTTTTGTTTTAGGGATTTCTATGTTCTGCAACACCATGGGTTAAGGAAACTTTTCTTGCACTTCTTGACGTCTCCTTTTCCGTTTCACCACACCCCCAACTTGACTTTTGGCCTAAGTCGGCTATTTGCTAAACCACAAATCAAGACGATTATAGGTACTAGGTCAAGTAAGGTATAGGGTGCATCAAGGTTTTTCCAAAGAAAGATAAGGCTTAAAGGGTGTTGAAGAGAGTTTCACACGCTCACAAGTAGACCACAGAAGAGGTATATGTCAAATTTGGCTCACACTCTTCAAAAGTTACCTAAGATCATTTCAAGAGCACACTTTACTAAATAAATTAGACTAACAATGCAAATTCTAGGTTATTTATGCAAGGTTCAAAGTAAATAATCATACAAGGCATCGACACTTGAGTGAAACAAGACCACACACTTTCGCTAGTGTGCAACGGTCAAGTCAAGAGAATCAATTTTATAAATGGCTAATCACAAAAACATGCAAAGAGTTTACATATAGTCTATGCAACGTCATTTGGCCTCATCATAGCCGTACATACATGTACGTTCGATTATAGGCACTATTTAAGTCATCGGTATTGATCGAAACCGAGACTCAAATATTTGCAAAAGAACAACCACATTCAACACATAAGAGGTGGCAGAAATGTGACAAAACTTCAAATTTTTTTGGAAGGGGCCAAATCATTTTGAAATTAAATATAAGCGTAGCCTCAAGCTAAAACATCCACCGAAAAGCAGTGTTAACAAAATTTAAAACAGAACAACCCAAATATATACACAAAACATAGATAATAATAGTAGCGCACAAAGGTGGGCCTCACCCCACCTCAAAAAAAAGCAATTTGTAGTCAAATACAAATGAAAGTAATTCAATAGCTAAAATAACATAAGACAAAGAGGGAGGCACATAAATGTCTTGTCTATGCAGTCTCTCCATCTGTCGGGGCGGCATGTTCCTTCCTTTTTTTGCTTCAGGTCTGACTCTATTTTCTGCTTCGAGTATGATCCTTGGATTATATTAGCATTGTAAGAGGAAGGTAATGTTGGGATGTTAGGCGATCCGCTGAGTGGTTTGGCGAACTCTACACAACTTTGCTAAGAAATTCATGTTTTTATGTTCAATGCACTGTCTCGAATGATCTGCAGCTTCTTGATTCATTCCTGTGCAAAAAGAAGTCAAATAGAAGGAAAGCCTAGCCTAATCAAGCATAGACCTTTGATGATATGGTGGTTCAGAAGCATACGAACATGTCATCAATCACAAAATATATTCAATCTGGTGTTTTCTCTATCCATCATCATCATATCAGCTTTGCATTTGATTTCAAAGTCACTAAAAGGGTATTGGGGTGTGGTCGATTCTCCTCTTGCGATGGCTGCTCCAGAATTGAATAACTTATTAGGGAATGCAGATAGATAACAGTGCACAAGTTTATAGATTAAACCCATTTTCAAGCACTATCTAATTCGTGCGCATCTGGTGTTCTCAGTAGTGATCACCGAATTGTTTGGCGGGTCGCCAAATGGCTTGTTTCGCTGAATTTATAGAGCTCTCCATAAATCTTGACGGATTAAAAAACGGCCTTACTCGAAATCACCGAAAAAACCGACGATTCGCCAATGGTTACATCTGCTCCCCGAATTATTCAAAGTTTTCAGTTCAATTGGGAATCCCAACGGCGGTCGTCATAGAAATCGCCAGCATGGTTGGCGATTCGCCAATAATTTCTTTCGACCACCGAGTTTTACAGGATCCAATCTGAAGACATCTAAGGTCAGTTGGCCGGTAAAATCTGGAGCGTCGAGTGTCTCGGTGATTCGCCAACTGGACATGTTGGTCTTCCCGCTGCACTTTTCAGACCACCTTCGACACTTCGATCTATAAAACTAACACACCATTATTTTACCTGTAAGCATATAAAAGATAACAAAAGATTTTGGGTTGCCACCCAAACAATTCCTTAGTTAACGTCGTGGCACAACGTAAGTCATCATTTATTCTTTATCATCGGAGTCACCCATGGTGTAGTTATGTGAGTTCTTGGCTAATGGTGGGTATTGACCTGTCATCAAATGGCTTATCAGAGCATCTTCCAGCTAAATCATACTGGAGTTTACGGTGGTCATTTCATTTAGTATTCCAATGTTGTCTTTCATGTCATTCAACTTCTTGTCTTGTTTTTTGAGTTTTTGCTGAATGATTGAAAGGACATCATCTTTTTGCCCACCCTCATGCTTGTTTCCATGTTTACACTCTCGAAGGTAGAAGTCCTTCTCCTTTTCTCTGGCTTGGACGTCCAATCCAATCATCTGTTTAGATAAAACATCTACTTGAGCCACCAGTTTATCACATTGGTATTTCTTTTGAGTTTCTTTGCTGGCTTCGACCATATTGTCAACTAGTGTTGCGACAACTTCGTAGGGTTTGTTGAGCATTGCTCCCTCGAAAATATGCAAAGTTATGTATTTATTTTGGGTTCGAGACCACGATAGAAGCAATCGAGTAACATCTTATCAGACATCCGATGAGATGAGCATGTTTGTAATATTGCTTTGAACCGCAACAACATTTCTGGAATTGACTCCTCTCCTGCTTGTTTGAACGTCAGTAGATTATCCCTGAAGTTCTGTAGTTTCAGGAGAGGATGATTTGTGTGATACTCATAGTGATTATCCATTCTTGTTTCCCTGCTTTGATTTTCAGACAAGCAAAATAAAACTACAACTAAGGTTAGAAAAGCTAAAACTAAGAAAACCCAAGAATTCTACTTAACTAAGAATTCCCAAATAACACCACTCCCCGACAGAGGTGCCATTCTGATGCTTATCGTGACCAACAACAGTAACCTACAGTACTAGTGTTTACGATCGACAATAATATTGTAACCCAACCAAGGGTTGGGGTCGTATCCCAAGGGAGTGGCTTTGAGAATTAATAGAAAAATAAAACTTAGTTCTAACTAGTCATAGCTAAATACATTAACGAGTAAGAACATAGTAAATTAAGGGAGTGACACAAAAGTGTCAATTGACAAATGAGGGTTTCGTCACAAGTAATCTAAAATCAGCAAAATCAACAAGAACTCTAAGCAATGAGGGGTGGATTCATAGCATGTGACCGGAATACGAGTTAATCTAACTTATTGGGTACATGTTTTCGATAGAAAATTTATAGAGTAATAGTGACTAGGCTAAGCTTTATGTGGAAATATGTTCTCTCTCGAGCAACTTACCTCATTTCAAATGGGTCCCTCTCAGACACCCACATACCGCATGAAGGCCAGCCTATGCCTTACCCCACTCACTCTCTCGAGATGAGAATTAGGATATGGGACTAGGGCTCACTCTTTCTGGATGAACCTCATGTCGACCCACTCCTTAGACCATCAATTTAGTGGTCTTAGTTTTACGAACTCTCTCTCACTCGCAAGCCGAAAACACATAAATAAACTTGTATTTGAAACTACAGGTTCATTAGATTCATACACAACCACAAAATGAAATCACAATTAAACTACAAATGAGCTATCAGCAAGCAAGACCCAACAAATATCGTAACCCATATTATCTAAATTACACCCCAAGAATTGGGGTTTTTAGCCACAAATCAAGATATAGAAATTGATATATAAATAGGTTTGCATTTAAATGGGTATGAAGATTTAAGTCTTGTTACAAGACAAGAATTAAGAATCTAAGAGACCGAACTCTAAATCTTGAAGATGAAAACCCTCTTCTCCGTCAAGTTTTCAAAACCCTCTCAAGCTTAGGGAAAAAAGTACTATTCTATTATGAAAATTTTAATAATGGTTCGACTCTCATAAAATTAATAAAGAGTTTCGTATTTGTAGATTTTTAAAAATAGTGTTGGAGGATTGCTCGACGAGGTTAGTCAAAATCACAAATTAACTCGGCGATTCGCCATTCGGTGTAGTTCATCACCTTCTTGCACTAGCGTTGAGCATCGTCGTGCTCTGTGTCATTGGGCGACATAGTACTACTTCGCGGAACTATCAGCCAAACACCGACTGCTCCTTTTATCTCCTTTTGATCCTGCTCCTCAGGGCTTCACGTACTGGAAGAAAGGGCAGAGTGCATTCGGCGATTCGCCAAGCATTCTTGGCAATGCTCAGGCTTCAGCTTCTTCATTTTTTTCAGCCTTCTCTTGTTCCTTTTTGCGCCTAACAGTCCATGCTTCCACTAAAACTTCAAATACCTGAAACATAAGTGTTTTCATCAGATATTTAGAATAAATAAGTATTTGAGGACACTATTTCTATTAAAGTAAAACCATAAATGAGTCCAATTTGTGGACTCATCAGCAGCCATGGTTCGAGACTTTGTTAGGATGAATCTGCCTAAGTTCTTAGCGTCGCAAGTTGGTGTGGATCGACAAAACTTCATAGGCAAGGTAAATGGAACTTAGTGAATTCTAGGGACCAAATGAGTTTAAGGAACCCACTACTGAATACCCACACACCTAGTGACAAAGACTACGGAAAAATCCTGTAGATTTTGGTGCTGAACTTTAGGAAATCTTCTACTTGTTCTTAAGAAAACATGTCACTTCTTTTTATTCTTTTCTTTCTAACTTGGATGATTTTTAGGAGAGTGAGGGTTGTACATTATTTATGACTATAATATTAGGATTAAAAAGAGTAAAATGACGTAAGTTAAGTACCAAATGTAATGGGGAAAAGACCAATGCGTCCATGACTTAAAGGCTGACGAAGGGACTTGAAGACAAGATTCACGGGCCATCTAGAGCACCATGACCTATCAAGTGGGTGATGAAGATTCTCTACCCAATAGGGCTTCACTATTTCGGGCATAACTTTTTACTTTGTACTTTTAGTTAAGCAAACTCAATGCTGTTGGAAAGAGAATTCAGAGATCTTTAATTGGATAGGTCATGAGCCACCTAATTCATTTTATTTTAATTGAAATTATGGTTTGAAGTTGAACCTACACTCTAAGTCCTATAAGTTTCCTACAAAGAGGACTTTAACGTATGTGTGAAGCTTCACAGACAATCTAGGCATCTGTGGTCCGTCACAGTGGCCTTGGGAGGTGCAAACTTGTTTAAAATTGATGAGGTGACCTCCAAGAGGGGCTTGACGGGCCATCTAAGGTATGATTTCCCATCTAATGGGTCATCATCCTCCTTTTCCTGCGAGTCTTCACTAAAACGAGAATAACTTTTTACTCCGCACTTGAAATAATGCAAACTTTGTGGCGTTGGTAAGAGGAATCAAATACCATTAGTTTTATATGTATTGTTCCATCAAATTCAATTTTTTTCTAAGTGATATGATCATTTGAAGTTCTCCAAACATTCAAGAATTGACGTAGGTGCAACCTCCTTGATTAATTTACTTGTACGGACACGTAGACGGGCCATCCAAGTCACCACGGTTCATCTAGAGTACCGTCTAGGTGACTCCTCCATGGCTAGGCATGGATGGTCACTCACGACATACTTAAAAGACCGTGGTCCCCTACACGAACCATCTAGAATGTCATGAATGGTATGTGGTCCATTTTTTATTCGTAGACATGCCCATATATCCCAGTTTTGCCCTTTTTCAAAGTCCGAGCTGTTACAAAGCTATGTTAGTATTCACCTATTGACTCCTTTCCTCCATAGGATTCCTAAAATCTCCAATTTCATAAGATTCTCAATTTGAAGTTAGGATTTGATTCATTCTTTAGGGGTTCTTTTAAATTATGATTCAATTGATGATTTTCTATATATTTATGCATGAATTGAAGTAATTACATGGTTTTAAATTGAATTCTTATGTACCCATGCATGATCTATCATTTTTAGAGTATGAACACATCATGATGTTTTAGAACTAAGAAAGATTAATTTATATAGATATGCATGCTTTTATGTTAAGTTTATATATAAATGATTTAATGATTATTTGACAGTAATTTTAATGATGTTGTGAAATTTTTTCTCACATACAACTAAGAACATAATTGTAAATGGATATCTCACATAGAGGATTCATAAGGTTGAAAGGTTTTCTAACCTAAATTGAATCAAGTAAATGATTTATTCCAAATGAATTGTAGCTAGGACTGGTTTCTTAATTGGGTCTTTCAATGGATGATGATATGTCTATGATTAATAAATACTCTGTTGGAATTTACTTAGTTTTGAGTAGACTAGTGGCGATTTCCCATGTCTCATAAACTATATGAAACCATATAATGATTGTCTTACCTTAGTGGCGATAGACATATTCTAGTGGAACCACTTTAGCTCAGACTCATGGTTCTGACCTTTGCAAGTAATAACATCCGTTTTTGGCGTGGGATAAATATTGGATTCCATGTTATATTGCACATGGCCTATGTCGTTTACATGGTAAACATCCTACAGTAATCAATAAAGGTACTTTATAAAAGTATCTTTCCAGTATTTCAAAGATGTTTAGCTTGCATGACCATGATTATGACCTATATTTTCTAGCCTTTTATCCTATGATTTGGCTTGTTCATTGCATGCCATTAAAAGTTCTTTTTAGCATTATTTCATAACTCTTATGCATTGTTATCATACATAGTACATTCCATGTACTAATGCATATATGTTCCTATAGTTTTTACTAATGTAGGGTCTGACACTCTTACATATCATACTTGTGGCTAGTTGATCTTTTGGCACGTAAGGATGGGTGAGTCCTTATATTCTGATGCCTGAGACACTTTTATTGCTTTTTTTATTTCAGTCTTAGGACCATGTTTATGATATATGTGTTACATTCCAATCACTTCTATTGATGTACTAGATGTCTTGTTGAGACTTATGTTAGAGTTCCATTTTTGTCAAACTATTTTATGATATAAGATGTTTCTTTGAAATCTTTATTTCTTTTATCATGTATGATGTATGCTAAGTGGCTTGTGTCGGGTCTCTCGGTTTTCTATACGCCATGTTACGCCTAGGGTATACTATTGGTAGTGAAAAAATTATTATTCATAGCACTTTGTTTAGAAAGGTCCTAGGATGTTTCATAAGACACGTCAAGTAGAATCTTTTTCATGAGTGTGATGCACACAAGATTTATGAATAAAAGGCTATTAGAGTATTAGGAAACTCCACTTCTTTTATCATGCTTAAAGCCATGCGATAGAGTGATCCTCTCTATGTCTCTGTCATAATCCTTATATGATGCTTTTTAGGATATAACCCCTATAAAAGCATATGTTAGATGAAAGGCATGAGAGAATATGGAATAAGAATCTCTTGAAGCTCCTCAAGTTTCGGTCAACCCTTTGGTCGAGCAGGTGACTAGTGTAGTGTTTTGAGCCATTTTTCTAGTGTTGACTCAAGCTACGACGGATCGGGTAGATAGGGAGGTTGTGGTACCCATTAACCCAAATGTGGGTACGATGACAAATAAAATGGGGCTTCACTAGAATGAACCCTGTAGAGTTTCATCGTTCTATGGTTTAGACAGATTCTCAAGAGTTAATCGATGAGGTGTATAAAGTTTTTATGTTTGATATATCGTGAGTTTACGATATTTTTAATACAATTCACTGAAGAGTTGTGTGTATCTAGGGCCTTTTTGTATTGGTTTTTATGTGTTTTTATCATGTTTTGCAGGAAAAATGTTTAGGTGCGGAGG
Source organism: Solanum gracilifrons (assembly GCA_029582605.1). NCBI lineage: Eukaryota > Viridiplantae > Streptophyta > Magnoliopsida > Solanales > Solanaceae > Solanum > Solanum gracilifrons. The sequence continues at coordinate 74,757 of JAJOOH010000702.1, forward strand.
TAAAGAAACATCTGACAAAAGGGACTCATTGACCATATATCCATTGACGGTCCGTGAGTCAGTCTCATGGAATAAAGATGAGTACCTGAACAAACTTTCTTTATTCTGTTTCCTTGGGGTGTGATCATGTAATTATGGGCTGAATTAGTTTATCAGTATTGTTGATTACTAGTTTAAAAGCTATATTGAAGTGGGTTTATTCATTAGTTATGGTTTGATTTGTTAATTGTAGTTGCGAATGCAATTGTAATTTTATGTTCCTACATTGTTCGAGAGAAAATTTTTAGAACCGAGGTTTGTGATTAATGGTTTGTAGGTGTTGGATTGATATAGGTTAAGCTCAAGAGAGTGAATCCTAAAATCAAATCCTGCCTATCTAGCTCGAGATAGTGGACGAATTAAGGTGTGGGATGGTCTTAATTGTTGTGCTTGTTGATGTTCGAAAGAAATCACCTGATTCGGGTAGTTGTTCGAGAGAAATCTATTTTTCTTATAGTCTAGCCTACGCACTCATTTTTAGTTATTTACTAGTAGTTTCAATTACCCATATATCGAAATTTCCCTATAATCGATCACATCCCGAGGATTCCTCCTCGTATTGTTATTTCAATTGTGTGTGACTGCATTGTAGTTGATAATCGCAAACAAAACCCCCTATATGACATTCTTGTCACTCCTTGGGATTTTTTTCATGTCTTTTTCAATAATTTCTATTCCTATAGCTAGTTAGATCACATTTGTACTTCTTAATTGAATTTGAACACGTATTGCTCCCTGTGGGATTCGACCCCAACTCCTTTGTTCGGTTCTATATTGTTTAATGATCGTTTACACCTACAATTGAATGAGGTGTGTTTGAAACATTAATTAATATGCAAAACCCTTATTCTCGAAAAACAATCCAAGTCAGAACGAAAAGAAAAGAAAAAGGTGCCACTTTTCAAGAACAAGCAACAAAGTTCTTCAAAGATAAGCCCCGAAATCCAAAGGATTTCTTCGTAGATTTTCTTACCAAGTATATAATATTTCACTACTGAGTTCTTCTTATCCACTAGGTCCCTAGAATTCAGTCGGTTCCTTGATTCTACATACCTTGTTAAGAACTAAGTTTTGTAAAATCTTGGAAATTTATTGTGATTTCAGTTGCTATAGAATCCATAGTTTAAATAACATGTTTTCTGGGAAACATTGCATAATTCCTTGTATAAAACGTAGAACCCATTTTTGTGAAAATTCTCTTAGTTCATGAATTATTCTTGCTAGGTCAGTTAAACACAAAATCTTGGTCTAGATTTCGAATGTTAGTTTCTGAGTATATAAATGTTTCATTACCAGTTAGCATGTCATTATTTTGAGCTATTTAGTATTTAGTGCATTTTAGCTTCGTATATATTTTGTGGGCTTTGCCCCTACATAAAATATTTATTGATTTAGCTTTTGCATAGTTCAATCATTAATTAGTTATTTTCAGTATGCTTATGATATGTCTTATTTGGGGTTAACTTTTGGTCATTCGTGATCCTAGTTCCCGTATTACGTTAAGGGGTAGCCTTGGTGCATGACAAGTATGACCTTTAATCCTCAAACAAATGGTTATGTGAGGGTACTATACAAACTTTTGATGATATGTCGAGACATTGTGTGATTGGTATCCAGGGTAATAAGGATGATCATTTACCAAGGATTTAGTTTGCATATAATAACAACTATCACTAAAATATTGGTATTGCTCCATTTGAGGCTCTATTTGGTAGGAGGTATATTTCCAATAGGTTAGTTTGAACTTTGTGAGGTTGCTTTTATAGGGTCAAAATTAGTTCATGAGGCTCTGAGAATGTTTGGATTTATTTGAGAGAGGTTGAAAACAACTTAAAAAGACGACAAAAGTCATATGCTTGAGTTAGAAGAAACAAACTTGAGTTTAATGTTGATGATTGAGTTTACTGTAAAATTTCACCTATGAAGTTAGTCCTGAGGTTTGGAAAGAGAGGGATGGTTAGTCCTTGATATGTAGGCCCATATCGGACTTTGAGGCATATTAGTAAAGTTTCTAATGAGTTTGATTTGTACATCGAGTTTTTTTTTGTGTCCTTATTGAAGAGGTGTATTAGAGATCCAACATATATTGTACCATTAGAGAATCTTGATATAAGGGAATGTCATTCTTGTGAAGAGACCGACTAGACGTGCCATGATGATCTACACATCCCATGAAGAACATCGTGAGAGGCACTTCGTCAGTTTTTAGTCAAGGTTGTCGTGGTATTTTCCCTTATGAATTTAGTACTTAAACTATGTCATTTTACCTAAACTACATTATTTGGTACTTAAACTATGTCGTTTTACATTGTTTGGTACTCAAACTTAGAATGAAAATAAGTGAAAGAGTCGACAGTTTCTCTCAAGAACAAGCAGAGCTCTCCTTTAAGTTTAGCCCCAAAATCTAAAGGATTTCTCCGTAGTTTTCTTCACCAGGTATGTGGAATTTCACTGGTGGGTTCCTATTACCCATTAGGTCCCTAGAATTCAGTTAAATATTCAGCTTCTCCATAAACTGTTAAGACCTACGCTTCCTTAATCTTAGGGATCCATTAGAATTTACCTGCTATAGCTTCTATGATCTTAATATACATGTTTCTTTGAGAATTAGTATAGTCACATGTATAAAACTCAGAAACGCTAGCTTCTATTAATTATCCACATTGCAGGAAGTTTACTTTGTAGTTAGATTAGTCAGACAATCATGCTTCAGAATTCAAATGCCATACCTTTCAGTATATGTATAATGCATTCTCAGATAATTATGAGTATTTAGAGCTATTCAGTGTTACAGTTGCATTCTTAGCTTTATATTAAGTTAGGTGTAAACTTAGTATAGAGTTGGACTAGGGTTCAGCATACCCTCAAGGACCAACACTGCATGCCCTCGTACTTTTATAAATCTTCTATGTTGGGCATCAACTTTTATGATCACGCCAAAGTCATACCTTTATACCCCGACATGGTATAATTGGTCCTCTCTTTTTTACGTATACATTGGACTCCATGTTTAGGTTACATGTTTTATGCCGGTTAATAGAATCTCAAACAGTTAGATTCATGTTGCATAGACCATGTATTCAATATTTAGTTTTGAAATCGGTTCAACATGTTATATCTTCATAATAAATACTTGGTCATTGCATCAAACTCAGCTTTCATTTATGCTTCAGTATATCTATTTCCTTGTTACGTTTATATTGTTCAAATTACCATATATCATGCATGCTCAGTACATTCAAGGTACTAGCGTATACTTTTGCGCTACATCATTGTAGTATTTGGGTTTAGATGCTCAACATCCAAACATCGTTTAGCTCGACATCCAGTCCATACTAAGCAACTTTAGTGGTTAGTCTACTAAGTTATCATAGTCCAAGGACAATAGGAATGCTTCAATTTTTAATATTCATTTTTCAGTTTCGGTCATGGAAGAGTTAGATGGGGGAATTTCCCAGTAACTCAGATAAGTTAGAGGCATCCAGACATAGGTTAAATTCAACTTGAGTTGTTAGTGTTGTTTTTCTGTCATCACTATACTATTCATATATTTATTATATTCAAACATGTTGGGTTTTCCGGATTTCAGAGACTAAACCCTTTTTAGCTTCCGCACAATGCATGTTTTAATTGAACTTTTTTAGATATATCATGCCATCGAATAGCTTGGGGTCACTTGTGACACAAAGAACCACGTTGCATCTAGGGGTAGCCACGGGGAATGACGAACTTTGTATTAGAGCATTAGGTTCAAGATTCCTAAGGTATTTGAAAACCACGCTAAGTAGATTCTTTTTCATTGGTGTGATGTCACTCCCCAAAGCTACCCCTAGGACGTGGACATGGGACCTTGGATATCGAGTAACCCCAAGCTAACCCTCATGGCTTATTATATGTATACTGAAAGATTTTTGAAATTGAAATAATATGTGGAAGCTTAAATATAAGGTAAACTGAAATGATGGGGAATACCCACTACTATCTGGATATATCTAAATCTGAGAAGAGTTTAAGAAAATGAACTAAAAACTCAAACACTAAAGTTGAATCTAACTATGTCTGAAATAAATCCTTTAACTAACTAGAGATGCTGGGACATGCCCAAACTAACTCTAGCAAATACTAAGAACTAAAAAGAAAAGTCTTAATATAGAAGCATGTCTACTGTCCTCGAAATATGAGGACTCACCACTGAAGCTGCTGAGCTGAAGATCGCGAAATGATCTATGGTGATCTGAATGCTGGGGACCTGAACCTACATCACGAAAAGATGTAGTTTAGAGTATGTGTCAGTACTTGAAGGGTACTTCGCATGCATGATACAATAAAGATGAATAAAACATATAACTGAACAAAGCGATAAAGCAATGATATAATCTCAACATGATACTATAATATAAATACTGAACATGAACTAAGTGAATGCAATGACCAAGTTTATAACATGTTGAAACTGCATACTGAGATATAATTGATAACCTGGCCAATGCACTAGAATCTGACTGTGGGAGCTACTAATAACCGACATAAAATGACAAGAGCTAAATGTGAAGTCTGATGTATACGCCAGCAGCGCCAACAAGTTACCACAATTAGCAGGGTTCCTTGTCTAGTAAAAGTGGTGGTCATTGCCAGAACCTGTTGTATGCTGTTTAGGCTGAAAAGGACAATGAGGTTTCTCCAGATCTGGTCACGGGTACATTACAAGTCTTCATTTAGATGTGTATGCATTTCTACATACAGGTCTACACTTTCTTTTGTAACTCTTTATATAGTTGTCAACTTCGGTGTGTTAGTCTAGAAACTCACTCAGATACCTTCTTAGTTTGTACCCCAGCTTGTTATACGGGTATGCATAAATTACCCTGTCAGAATTTACTTGAAAGTCACCCCTACAGACATTGTAGAGTTAGAAATGATAGATTTTGATATCATTATAGGTTTGGATTAGATACTTTTTTGTTATGCCTTACTCGATTGTATAACTAGCATCGTTCATTTTAAATTTCCAAACGAGTCAGCCTTATAGTAGAAGGGTAGTAACTCAGTTCCTGTAGGTCGATTTCTCTTTTACCTTAAGGCCAGGAAAATTATTTCTAACTGGTATATCTACAATAATGTTTGGGTTTTGGATTAAAACTCTAAGTCAGCCCAAGTCGTAAATGAGTTTTCAGAAGTGTTACCAAAAGAACTTATTGGAGTTTCTCTCTATAGGGAAATATACTTTGGAATAAATAGACTTCTACATACATAGCTTATTTCGATTCCTCCTTATAGGATGGCTCCAGTTGAGCTTAACAAATTGAATTAACAGTTGAAAGACCTTCAAGATAAGGGCATCATCAAATCCAACATCTATCCATGGGGTGCTCCAGTATTGTTTGTGCGAAAGAATAAGGGTTCTCTCAAGAAGTGAATTTACTATCGTTAGATAAATAAAGTCACAATCAAGAATAAATATCTCATCGCAAGGATTGATGACATCTTCGACAATTTTCAAGGTGCTAGTTGCTTTTCTAAGATAGACCTCACATCCGGCTATCATAAACTTAGAATCAGAGATAGTGACATCTAAAAGAAAACCTTCAGTAATCAATATGGTCACCATGAATTTTTAGTTATGTCTTTTGGACTAACAAATACTCCGGCATGTTTCATGGGCATAATGAAGAGGGTATTCAAAAAATATTTAGACTTTTTCGTCTTCATCTTTATAAATGATATCCTCCTGTATTCTCTGAATGAGGAAGAGCATGCGACTGATCTGAGAATCGTTCTGCAAACCCTCAAATATCGACATGTATTCGCTAATTTTAGAAAATGTGAATTTTTGTTACAGTCGGTCAGTTTCCTAGGTCATAAGTTATCCAGCGAAGGAATACAAGTAGATTCTTAGAAAATTGAGGTAGTAAAGCACTGGCACAAACCATCTCTATTATTGATAGCAGATGTGTCTTGAGTTTTGCGGGTTACCACAAGAGATTCGTTGAAGGATTTTCATCCATTGTTGCCCCATTGACAAATTTGACATAGAAAAAGGGTCAAGTTTATTTGTCAGATCACTGTGAGAAAAGCTTCTTAGAACTGAATACCAGGTTGACTTCAACTTCTTTCTTGACTATACCAGACTGTTCAGATGGTTATATGGTTTATTGTTATGCATCTAGGGTCAGTCTAGATTGTGTGTTGATGCAACATGGTAAAGTCACAACTTATTCTTCCGGATAGGTTAAGGTCCATGAGAATAACTACTTCACTCATGACGTCGAGCTTGCGGCTGCCGTGTTTGCCTTTAAGATTTGGAGACACTACTTGTATGGTGTTCATGTGGATGTATTCACAAATCATAATACCCTTCGGTATGTGTTCACCTACAAAGAGTTGAATCTTCGACAGATGAGATGACACTACAAGAAAAAGGATTATTAGAGACAAACCTATAAGGCCGAGTTAAAAATCTAGTCCTTAAAAGTATGCTTATAAAGACAGGTTTTACTTATGGTCCCGAATTTGCAGTTTTACTTTTTTTACTTGGACGAGATTAAATCTAGTCTCTATATTAATTAATCAACTAGTCCCTAAAAGTAAATTTAGCGGACAAAAGGCGCGCTCAGATCATTAAATGTCCATTTCTTTTCTCTTCTTGAGGGGGTGAGGGCTTTTTGTACAAAAATATATTTCCCAAAAGTAAAATCTTTAAACCCTAATGTTCTCACCATTGTTTCCTTAGGTTGAATGTTTTGAGTCCATCAATTAAAACTTCTTCTTTATATGATCCATATTCCGAGCTTCAAAATTCTTCAACTGCGCATTCTCCATAATTAAAGTGATGAATCTCCTTTCCTCCCCTAGCCATGAGTAACTCACTTTCAAAGGTTCTTCTTCGATCTGATGAAAAGATTGCGGCTGGGCTTTGCAACAACTGGATAATCAAGTAATGGAGGTAATTTTATATTTCATTGACTCCTTAAAATGCGATTTTTTAAAGTCTTTGAAAGTTAATCAGCAGTTTAGGAGTAATTTTTAGATTCCTCTTATCACGATTTGGATACCCAATTAAGTCACCTTAATTGGATTAATATATTCATGATTAATTTGGTTATTTGGTTCTTTTACTTGTTTTTAATCTGGAATCTTGCTTTTCTTTTACTGAATTTTCAGAATTTCAACAGCAATAAATGCATCTAGAGTCAGTTAAATGTTTCTAATTCTATGCACATTCACTCACACTCTCAATTATCCAGCAGAGATATCAAAATAGTGGTTATTATCTTGTAGTTGTACGTATCTATGTAGTAAGTTTTAGAAGGGCTCAATTTGAAATTGAATTTCAACTGCCTAAATCGTTATTTATTATATCTGATTTTCAGGTAGATCTTTGATTGTTATACTCATTGCTGATATTTGTTATTCAAAATTTTGACCTTTGCTTGTTTTGATCTATCAACAATGTTTCAAATTCAGTATGTACGACACCAAACTTTGTTTTGTGGGTTGTTTATACATCTGTCCTTTCCCAACACATTTCTTTATATAAAGACTCCATTTTTCCTCTTTTCGGATGATTTGTTGAAATAATACATTGTTGGTTGTGTAAATATATATTTCTTCTTTGAAAGAAGTAGACCATCTGTTTTTCAGGTTTCAAATTAAAGGTTCTGTGAATAAGTCAATTATGATGCTCATTTGAGGTAAAATTTTATCTTCAAAGTACATGTATTATGGTTTCTAATGCAGTTTTTTGCCTAATCTGGTTAGTAGTGATGTCTTTTGTGTACCTTAGTAGGGAAGACCTTTGCTTACTCTGATTTGTGTATTGCTAACTTCAGTACTTCAGCTAAACCATTCAGAATGAGGTCATAAAAAAATTATACCCACAGAAGCATTATATTTTGTAAATAAAATAAAATACAGCAATACTAAGAAAAATGTCTTTTCTTAGCGATGAAACACAGAGTACTTGTCCTCCCTTTAGTACTTCTCTTTCTCAATGATTTTTTTTAGTTTTCATTAGAACTTTATCATCATTTGTATTTTGCTATTTGCATTTTTTTCCCCAGAAATCATTTCCCTTGAAAATTCCTTGATGTTCATAAAATATACATAATGTACATTGAGCAAGTTAATACTCCATCTTGTTACATTACCAGTTTAAAAAAAATACTCTAACTTGTTAAGTCATTACTAAGTACAAAAAACTTTACTATATGTCCTAACAAAGTTGTACAAAATCATGAGGTTAACGAGGGGCACTTCTAAATCATTATACTCCCCAAGTCCGAACAAGAATGTAAAATTTATTGTAAATTATTCGACTAGGTAGACACAATGTACTTCTCCATGCATAGGTGTGAGAAGAGATAAAAAAAGATGAAATAAATGATAATCGGGGAAGCCTAGCAATTCAACCATCCAGAACCAAATAGTACATTAGTTTTTCTAGCTCCCCTCCCTCCCACAAACTCATGTTTGTATTTTGACCACTTAGCCTATGGTGCATAATTATTGTTATGATTTCTTTTGAGATGATATTCTGTCTTTTTTTTGTCAATTATTAGCAGTAGAAGAAGTTCCTCCCGGTATTTCTTTTGATCATTTTCTTTTTGTCAAGAGAGAATACGGTGCACTATCCTCCACATTCTGTCCATAACTCACCCAATGTACTCCTGACCAACCTTCAGTAGATCACTTTCTTCTTTTACAGGGAGAGTGAAGCAGTACCCTATCCTCTTTTAACAAATCCTAAGTCATTGAAGTTAATCCTTCCTAACCTACGATAGATCATTTTCTTTTTTTCGTGATATGTTTAGAAGTTGCAGTTGACTAACTTCAGATATAGTGTTCACTATATTCTGCATTCTTGCCCTAGCTTTCATCAAACTGAAATCTTTTACTTAGTGAATGAAATATGTGATTTATCATAGACTTTGGAACACCGTCCTTGTTTTCAAATGATATATCACACTCGACTTTTGTACCACAATTGGTAACTTTCAGAATGGGCACCTTGTCATCTGGTATAACATAAACACCAGAAACATGCATGTATATTTTTAAGTACATAAATGATATAAGTTCCTTGCATATTTCCTAAGAATATGAATCTTCTTTTCATGCGAAATTTTAACCAAAGTGTTGTCAGAATTAGCAGAAAGGTCCAAACTCCTCCATAATAGCATTATCTTAATGTGTGTAGATATCCTTTAGTATCTCGTTAAAAATAGAAATCAAATCTCGCCTATTGTCTTAATAACATTATTTAGGGTAGCAAAATGTATGAATCTCATAAAGAAATTCTTTAAATGAAGATAGTTGCTATGCGTACTCTTTATAGTTTTGCATTCACTTCTAGTTAAGGCTCTCTTCTCTGTTACAAATAACTTTAACGTATATTCTATGGCCTTGGGAGAAATGGGAATCTGATGATGTTTGTACTCAAATGATTATCTATAGAAGTTATGGAAGAAGAGTGAGTATGCATTTCTCAAAATCATCACTCCGATTACTTTCATTATGAACATAAGTGCTGCTTGGATTAAATTTTATTTATTTATTTTGTGTGATTTCTTCGATAAAGATGAAAACAAAATGAAATATGATCATGTTGAGCAGGTAAAGAAAGATCATATAGTACTTTCTAAATAAACCCTCACATTGTTTATCGACTTCATACCTACTTGAAATGTAACTGTAAATCTGATATCTTTTTATGTTGGTATTTGACCACAGGATCACAATTTGCCATCAAAGACAGATAAAGGAAGTTCGCAATAGTTTAGCTGATGGAAATTGTGAGTTATTTTCTGATTCTTATTTCACGATAAATATTTCTTTTCTAATTTCCATAGAAGAGTATTTTGTTGATGGTTAGAGATCTTATGGTTAGATTATTTTCATGTCTATCCCTCGACTCGGTAGATGTATCTATTCACTCCTTGTGTAATTTCCAGATTGCTAGTGGTGTGGACTAGCTGAGTAGACATAATTTATTTTCTATCTAATCAGAAGTGTATCAAGATAGTGGTGTGGACCAGCTGAAAAATTATTTTCAGCAAGTGTGCCTGCAACTACTTTTTAATGCTTTTGTTTGAATATTTTCTAACTTTGCCTCGAAGCATTGTAAACATGGCTAGACCGAAATTTGATGGGAAAATTGCGCCACCCCAAAATATTAGAGCACTGAATTTTAAAATGAATGAAGAGAGGTCGAATCTTCCAAAGAAGGGCAAGCAAGAACACCCATCTAGAGATAAAAGCACGGGCAAGATGCCTACTACCCGAGACACCTCTGTTCCTTCATGTGCCCAGGAAATTTTCTCAAGTGTACGGATATTTTTGGAGGATACACCTGTCGTAGCCCCTGATGAGTTTGGTGCTATTATTCCTTTCATGGTGACTACGTGTACTGATTCCCAAATCCAGACCGATGCACCAGACACAGATGGAGCAACTGAGTAGACAACATCTCCTCTTTACCACCCTCTCTGTGTTTCATTATTTTAAATTTTGGATAGTATTAAATTGTTTGCATTTCAGGACAAATACTTTTATTTGTGGTGGGGTGAGGCGCATCTTTTTTTGTGATTGATATTTTTCTATATAATTGGGTTATTATTCTTAATATTATTTCATACATTACTTTATGTGGATGTTAGAGCTTGTGGCACCATTTGCTTTGGTTGTAAATAATTTTTGACCCTTACAATTTTTTCGCCATCTCTTTTAGCTACTTGAATGTGGCTGTGAAAATTTGAGTCTCAGTTTTGATCAATATCGATGACTCAAATAGTTCTCATAATCGAACGAACATGAATGTACGGCTTCGATAAGACAAAGTGAAGTTACATATACAATATGTGAACTCTTTGCATCTCATTGTGACTAGCCAAGTATCAAATTGAATATCTTGTGATGGACATTGCACACTAGCAAAAGTGTGGAGTCATGTTTGACTTTGGTGTCGATGCCTTGTGTGATGAGCTTACTGTGAACCATGCATGATAACATCTACAATTTGCCCCATTGGTCTGGTCGATTAAATAAGGCTATCTCTTGATATGATCTTAGGTAACTTCGAAGAGTGTGAGCCAATTTAACATATACAACTTTTGTGGCCTACCTTGTGAGTGTATCAACCTCTTTTAAACACCCCCTTAGCCTTACCTTTCTTCGAAAGAAAAATAATGAAAACATGACCTCTCTTAATCCACTACCTATAATCCTCTTGATTTGTGGTTGATTGAATAGCCAACTTATGCCAAAATACTAAGTTGGGGGTGTGGTGAAAAGAGAAGGCAATTCAAGAAGTGCAAGAAAAGTCTCCTTTAACCCATGGTGTTGAGAAAAATGGAACCCCTCCATACAAAAAAAGAGAGAAGAGAAAACAAAAGAATGAAAAAGAAAAAGTCATGGAATAAGGTTATGAAATTACAAAAGAAATGGGGTTTCCGAACAATCCATGGAAAGTGAGTAATGGGATGACTTATGAGCACTGAAGAAAATGATGAAAGAATAGGAAAGGAAGTGTTTTGAGGACCATATTTCATGCGGATGAAAGTCACTGAGCCTAAATGACCATACATTTGCACTCATCCGCATTACAAGCCTTGAAAAGACCTTCTTGATCTTGAGTGAGCTAAAGCAATTGTAAATTGGAAAATACAGGCAAACCTATGGGTGAAAGCATGCATTGTGCTCTTCTTTGTGAGTGTGAGCGTTGCATTTGATTTCAGAACTTTAAATAATTGAACCATTGTGTGTGAATATGGAATCATTGTTTGTGTAATGACATTTGAATACCTTAGTTGAGCTTGAACTTGCATTTGAAGCAAGTATTGTGAGCTTGAGAATCTTTAAAAATGGCGTGTCACAACTTGAGTCTTTGAGTACACAATTGATCCTTGCAAGAGTAAGTTGAGTCTTGTGTGTACATTAATGATTGAATCTTGTGTAGCACTATTTGACGCTTCCTTTCTTGAACTGCTGAACTTGAGTTTTACTTGAGGACAAGCTAAAGTTTAAGTTGTAGGTGTTGATGAGTCCATGATTTGGACTCATTTAGGGCTTTATTTTGATAGATTTAGTGTCCTCAAGTGTATATTTTGTCTCAATAACTGATGTAAATCCTTAAGTTTCAGGTATTTGGAGTTTGAGACAAAGCATGGACACTACTTCGCAAAAAGGAACAAAGCAGTTGAACGAAGGAATAAAACACGGCCTGAAGATCGCCTGATGGTCTTAACCTCGCCCAAAATTCCAGTGTGCTGAGCCCTAAAGGAAAAGACCAAGTCTGCGAGGAAAGAGAGCAGTTGGCGCATCGCTGAGCAGTTCTGTGAAGCAGTTCCCTATCGCCCAATGAATCAAAACACGAAGATGCTGAAGGCAAAAGCTGAAAGGCGATGAACCATACCAAATGGTGGATTGCCAATGTATCAGCGATCCCAACTAAAAGGGCCGAGTTGTCTTTCGCAGCACAAATTTTTGAAAACTTTAAATACCTATTTAATTTTGTAGCTTAGTATCAAGTGGGAGAATTATTACTGAGACTTAGAATATTTTCAATTTTTAGTTCTTATTATTTTTGCGAGACATTGTTCTTGATGTTGAAGCTTTTCAAGGTTTTCAACTCCAAGAAATTGGAAGTGGGTATCGAAGAATCTTCATCCTAGATATGTTTAAAAGATTTTTCTATCATACCCACTTGATGGAAATAGTTGTTGGTATTTATTTCTATCTCTTTTTCATGTCTAGCTAAAACCCCAAATCTTGGGGTGTGATTTTGTGAATATGGGTTAAATTTCCTGTTGGGTATTGCTTATTGTTAGTCTATTTGCTGTTTAAATGTGATTTCATTTAGTAGTGGTGTTTGAACTTAATGTGATTGTAGTCTCCCTATCTCGCATATTTATATTTTTACTAGTTGCCTCATGGTGTTTTCCCAACAAATAGAAGAGTCAAAACTCAAGAAGGAGAGGGCTAGGGAGAAAAAGAGGTCTAGGTTGGAAGATAAGAAGTCATTTCATGATGGCTCCGATGGACATGGTTATTCTAGGAATCAACAAAAGTTTTTCGTACAAGGTTTTTCTAATGCTCCTAAGCATAAGGATGAGAGGGTGTCTACCCCTAGGCAACAAGGGTTGAGTAATAAGTCCCTATGGCCCTCTTATGAAAGGTGTGGTAAGCGGCATGTGGGTAGGTGTTTGGCCGGTAGAGAGGTTTGATTTAGTTTTGGTGAGAGTGGCCACATGATGAAAGATTTCCCTAGGCTAAGGTTATAACAAGAGAAGGTAAGCAACTTACCTCTAGTAGTGGGGATGTTTAGTCTCAAAAGAAGAATAGGTTTTATGCTTTCCAAATCTAGAAAAGATCAAGAGTGATCTACTCATGTCCCTTCCGGTATGTGTTTCATGCTTTTGAAAAATTTCCTGATTTCTTGTCTTTTATGACTTGTTATGTTGGATTTTGACGTTATTTTAGCATTTATGATGTTTAAAAGTGTTTGTGTAGGCTCACTCTCAAGTGGGGGATATTGTGCCTATCTAGTAGGGTTATTGTGTGACCTATGCATTACCATGATTTACTTATATGCATGTTCATGAAATTGGTTAGGTCTTGTTAGAAATGACTTTTATGCATTGTTTCCTCATGTTGTGGTGCATTTGAGTAGAATTCCATATAGGCTTTATGAGTTGAATTATAGCTTTTGGATATGAAAGGTTACTCCTTGAATAGATGTTTCTTGAGAGAAATATGCATTTAGGGTCCATGTGTATGCGTTGAGCATGTTTTAACTTGAAAATGTTAGTTCCTCCTTGAGAATGAGTAGATATAGAGTTTCTTGCATTTTGGGTTGGTAGAAGTAGTTCCTACTGCCTTCTGTCGCTTCGAATGTGATAAGCTTGGAATACGAGTTTTCTTCCTTGGTAGTGTGCACTAGATGTAGTACCTGCATAATTGGCTGCTAATTTAGATTTTAGACTTTACGAAGTGTTTAAAAGGTCATTCGAGGATAAATGTTCTCAAGTGGGGGATATTGTAACACCCCGTAAATGAGTGAGTTGAACTAGTGAGTTCTAGAGCCTTTGTAAAGATATACGGGTTAAAACTTGTAAAAATGGTTCCCGTACTTAGAATAGAGGTTTTAGGGGTTAAATGTCCGGGTACGACACTTCAAGGACCACCTAAGGGGTCCTTGAGGAGGACCCCAAAACAGTCCCTAAAACCTGTGAAATTTGGTGACCTACGTTTCGCCATCTACGACCAATAGATAAGACCACGCCCCATAGGTCCTGGGTGTAGGTCAAGGCCTACAAATCTGAGCCTCAGGTGTAAACCACTAGGTCAAACGACGGCCAGTAGCTCCACCAACGGTCCATAGATAGAGGGGTGTAGATGCTGCCAGGTTTTGACATTTTAGTTTTAGTTAGGTGTTTAGGAATTAAGTTAGTTCATCAACTAAGGGCTTAGGGGGCCGGTTAAGTAGTTAAATAACCACCTATAAATACGTAATAAGACCCTAAAACTAAGTCATTAGCTCATTCATCTTAGAACCCCCAAATAACTCTCAAGAAATTCTCTCTTTAGAAGTGAAGAAGAAGAAAAAAATATGTTGGGGTAGAAAATTAGGGAGATTTTCACCATTGATTCAAGCTTTGTTTATGGCTCTAATTGAAGTTATGTGAAGCTTATTCATCTATGGGTTCTTCCACCCATAGAGCCCCTTTAGTTATCCCCCAATTGTGGATCAAAATCCCAATTCTAGCCAGGGTTATTCTTACATTGTGGGTAAGGCTTGGGTATGATTCCAATCTAGTGGATAATACCAAATTATGACTGTATTGACATTGAATTGTGATATTATGATGAATTCATGTGATTTATATGGTGAACCCTAATCTAAATTGATGAATGTGATCTTTGTGGGTTTATGCCATTAGAGGCAAAGTTGAAGGTTCTAAGGTGATCTTCCTAATTCAATGTCTTGAATACTAGTTGATGATACTTAGGATCATCTAACCATGAATTGAACTAGACTTGATTTAACAGAAAGTATCTTGACATATAAAGTTAGAATTGAACCTTTATGATCAATTATGACTAGAATCACATAGTAATGAAGGATGTGATTGAAATATCTTGAAATCTATGTATAATGATAAGATCAAGATATAAATCTTTGAGTGTAAGGCTTGTAGTCATGAACGTTGATCTCTAGGTTTGAAGGTAAATCCAATATGATGATCTATGAATGTTAGGGCTTTCAGAGTAAAGTCTAAATGTGACATTAGAATATTAAAGTATAGAATTGTGGTAGAAGACCTATACCTACCTAATCTACATTGTGAGTGATTAAGTGCACAAAGTGATAGAATCACTTGAGTTATGCTAGTATCAATGTCTAATGTAGAATTCTAGACATGACATTATGCATGAACATGATATGACATGAAAGGTTCTCTCACATAGAATAATTATAGGTTGAATTAAGAACCTAAAATGAATCAAAACATGTTAGTCTAGAATAGCTTGAAGTTGTCACATAGGTTCCCTTCATGTATGGCTTGGCTTAGACAATAAGACCAAGATTGATAGCTGGGGATTGAGATTCATACTCTCTTAAGGATAGCTTACATTAGCATCTTGGTGTGCTTCTAAGGTTAGGTTGAGTTAGTAGTACTCACGGTAGCTTGAGATTGAGAATCAGACTATCCTAAGGATAGCTTGCATTAGCATCATAGGATGTATTGCATGGTAGCAGGATGGGACAATTATACCCTTCCTTGGATAGCTTGGAATAATATGATAGTATGTCTCCATGGTTGCTTGACTTAGCATAGTAAGGTCATGTTAGTAAATTATTAGCTTGGTCCAGCCTAGTAGGGTGCTATTCCTTGGTATCCTTCAATTGATGTCTTGTGCTCATTCATGTGTGATAAATTGCCTAGCACTAAATAGAGAAGTACCTTATATGAATAAAGGCAAATAGTCAAGAGGGACATGTCCCCAACTAGTGAACATTCGTGGTAGTCTAAAGGAGTACTTAGTGTGGGTAGTAGTATGGGATGCTATCCATACACGGCCCAAGTTGGATTGGGGCTAGTTGTGAAGGGTTCTCTCATGTAGTATGACTTAGCTTGGGTTGTTGCCATAAGCTGCCTTCCAAGATATGATTGACTAAGGTGGTAGTTCCCATGTCTTTCTAAAGTAAGAAAATAAGTAAGACCAAAGGAGGATGAATATGACTAAGATGACTTTAAGGTTATGCTTAGTGTGAAGGGTAGTACGGGATGCATTCCATGCATTGCACAAGTGTGTCTTGAGAATACTTAGAAGTATTGTGCCCTTATGGTAGAAAGGAATTTAGGACTTAACCATGCATATAGACTATGACTAAGATGACCAAAAAAGGATACTTGGCTTAGGTAGTATTATGGGATGCTATTCTTGCTTTGCACATGTATGCTTTTGAGGTTACTTCAGAATGGTGCTATTATGGTAAGGATGACTAAGAAGCAATTATTCTTATATGATTATGATTTATCTCCTATGCTCATTAACTATGTCTTATGTTGAGTTATGTTTATATGATGCTTATGTTGGAGACCAGGCTATGACTATGATGATTATGTTATGATTATGTTATTATCTCTTATGCTTATGTCTTATGTTGACTAACCATTTGAGATGCTCTTATGTTGTATGCTAGCTTTCATACTTGGTACATTTTGTACTAATGCATATTGCCTACATTATAACCAAATGTAGGGTCTTGGAGATTTGAGTTGCTTTGGAAGCTAGGTTTTTAAAGTGCAGGAAAACTTGAAGATTTGGTGAGTCCTCATAGCTTCAAGGACGAATCTATATTTCCTTCATGTCATTTCTTTATGTTTTAGACTTTGTATGGGCTGCGTCCCAAGCCTTTTATTCATGACATTAAATAGATGGTTTGAGACAAAGGTTTAGTAAAGTCTTCCGCTTACTTTTATAAGAAATGACTTCGATTGTAAAAGTTTTAAAGTTTGATGTATTTCCTATTTATCTTATGTTCAGGATATGCTAAGGGCTTGTATGTGACCCATTCGAGGTCATGTACGCCGTGTTAAGTCTAGGGGGTACCCCTGGGTCGTAACAAATATTGGCATGAACAAATCAACTAAAGAATCTTAATGTATAACATATAGCTATTCAATAATTAGGAATAGAATTTTGAAAAGAATACGGAACTTAAGAGCTCAAAATCAACTCATCTCAAGAATACTCAAATCTAAGGATAGAACCATAGATTACCCTTTTACTAATTTAAAGGTAGAGTTAGGGCGTGAGGATAAACTAGTCAATCACTATGATATCATTACATACTTTAAAAAACAAATCCCTAGGGAAATCGATGAAATTTGGAGAGCACTTGAAGACCCTAGCGGGAATGAAATGGGCCGACTTTGTCATTCGATCTAATATGACACAAATCGAATCATATTGTCATCGAGTTCATGGCAACCCTACTATGAAGTCCATATTCACATCTTCCCACTTCCAACTACGAATACCAATGTCTTTGGATAAACCTCCTAGTTTCTGATGTTCAACCTTCATTTGTTTGCAATTTGGACACTTAGCAACAAATCCCGCAATATCCTTGTTCATCCCATTCGACCAAAAGATCTTCCACAAATCACGGTACATCTTGGTGATTCCTGGATGAATAGAATAGCGAAAACTATGGGCTTCTGCCAAGATATGTTCCCTTAAGTCATTAACATTAGAAACAAACAATTGACCTTGATATTTTAGGACACCATCTCCCCCTAGGGAGAAAGCCTTAACGAACTTCTTAAGCACTGCCTCTTTCAATTCAACCAATATTGGATTAAGACCTTGCTTGGCTTTCACATCTGCCATAAAAGAAGACTTAGAACCATTATGAACTACAACACCACCCTTGGCGGTGTCTACTAATTGAACACCCAACTGGGCCAATCTATGGACATCCCGATCCAACTCTTTTCTATCATCATCAACATGTGCAACATTACCCGTCGATAGTCGACTAAGAGCATCCTCTGCTACATTCGTTTTTTCGGGGTTATAAAGAATTCTCCTATCATAGTCTTTCAACAATTCAAGCCACCTCTTTTCGTGAAGATTTAGATCGTTCTAGGTAAGCACATATTGCAAACTTTTATGGTTGGTGAAAATATCAACATGTACCCCATTCAAATAATATATCCAAATCTTTAAGGAAACTACCACCGCATGTAGTTCATAATAGTTGGTACGATAGTTCTTCTCATGAACCTTTAGTTTCCTTGAAACATAGGCAATCACCTTACCATTTTGCATAAGCACACATCCCAACCAAGCTCTAGAGGAGTCACAATCAACCACAAAGATATTCGTACCTTCTAGTAAGGTCAACACCGAAGCGGAAGTAAGTCTATATTTAACTTATTGGATACTTTTTCTCACAAGCATCTAACCATAAACTTGGCCTTCTTTTGAATCAAAGCTGTCAATTGAGAGGCAACCATAGAATACCCCTCAACAAAGCTTCTATAGTAACTGGCCAAACCGAAGAAACTTCTAATGTATGTCAGTGATGGAGGTCTAGGACAACTCTTGACCCCATCCGTCTTAATAAGATCTACCTCAATACCGTTACTTGAAATAATGTGGCCTAGAAAAGCCACAGACCTTAGCCAAAACTCAAATTTGCTACACTTAGTAAAAAGTTGTCTTTCCATAAGGATTTGCAACGCAATCCTCAAATGATTAATGTGATCATCTTCACTCCTCAAATAAATCAACATATCATCAATGAAGACAAACACGGACATATCAAGGTTTGTCTAAACACCCTATTCATCGAAATCCATAAATGTTGTCGGGGCATTAGTTAAACTAAAGCACATAACCAAAAACTAATAATTACCATATTGGGTTCTAAAAGTCATTTTTGGAATATCTTCCTCTTTCACTCTCAATTGGTGATAACCCGACCTGAGATCAATTTCAGAGAAATAACTTGCCCCTTGAAGTTGGTCAAATAAATTATCTATTCTTGGCGGAGGATATTTTTTCTTAATGATCACTTTGTTCAATTTTTGATAATCGATACACATACATAGTGAACCATCATTCTTCCTAACAAACAACACCAGAGCACCCCATGGAGAGATACTCGGTCAGATGAAACCCTTATCCAACAAATCCTTCAAGAGTTCTTTCAACTCCTTAAGTTCTTCCGGAGTCATTCGATAAAGAGGAATAGAGATATGTTGCATATTTGGGAGAAGGTCAATTTTGAAGTTTATTTCCCATTCGGGAGGAATACCGAGTAGATCATTTGGGAACTATTCCAAACACTCATTTACAATTGGGATAGACTCAAGAATAGGGATTTCAGAATCCTCATCCCTCATCCTAACTATATTATATATATAACCCTTAGAAATCATCTTCCTAGATTTAAGGTAAGGAACAAACTAACCTCTAGGCATAGAATTTCCCCCCTTTAGGTCAAGTCATAGAATTTCCCCCCTTCGGGAATTCAATCTTTACTACTCTAGTCCCATAATCGATAAAGGCATCACAAGAATGCAACCAATCCACACCGAAGAGAACATAAAATCTCGCATATCAAGCTCTATCAAATCTTCAAGAGTAACTCTTTGGGATAAGTAAACGGGACATATTCTATAGACCCTCTTAGCCACCACAAAATCACCAACAGGGGTAGAGATAGAAAAATGTTTGATCAACACTTCGGGAAGAATATAAAACCTCATCGCCATATAAGGCATCACAACTGACAAAGTAGCACCGGGATCAAGTAAATAATACACAATAATCTGTAAAACTTTTAACATACCGATCACGACATTCGGGGAACTCTCTTTATCTCCTCTAGTCTGGAGTACATAGAAGCGGTTATGCTTAGGAGCATTTGCACCCAAACCCCTTGGACCGGATGAAGGGTAGGGTTGAGGCATATGAAGAGTATCTCCCTCATTCTTAGCAACCGAAGGACAATTCCATATCTTGTGATCCGTCTTACCATACCCAAAGCAACAATTAGAACCCTCTAGATATTTCCCTTCATGATTTCTCCCACATTTAGCACAAGTAGGCATCACGAAACTATTACAATCTCCTTGGGGTTTAGAGTTAGACACCCTTTCCATTTTAGACCTTGGAGGAACGTTAGTAGAACCTTGCTTGTAATTTTTTTGACGGAATCTTTAACGACCCTGTCTACCATACCTAGAATGTGAAAAGTTACCGTCATCCACTTTTGTCCTCTTTTCCTCTCTAGATCTTTATTTGAGCTTTTTATCTTCAATATGTTGGGAATGCACCATGAGATGAGAAATCTCCATGTCATGAACAAGCATAGTGGTGCGGCACTCTTTGAGTTCCATGTCGGACACACCCGATACAAACTTACTCATCTTAGCCCTACGATCCGCCACAATAGAAGGAGCATATTTATCCAATTGAGTGAACCGCAAGGCATACTCCCTCACACTAATATTTCTTTGATTAATATTAATGAACTCAAGCACTTTGGCCTCTCTCATTTTAAGAGGGAATAATCTATCAAGAAACACACTCTTGAACCTTTCCCATTCTATGGGACCCACTTCTACCGACATTGACACTTTCCATTGATTAAACCAAAGCTGAGAAAACCCTTTGACTTGATAAGAAGCCATATCCACCTTCTCTACCAGATTCACTCCCATAATTAAAAGTATTATGTAGACCTCTTCGATAAACTCTTGAGGATCTTCCTCAACTTTAGAGCAATAAAATTATATAGGGTTCATCCCTGTAATGTATGTCACTCATGAGGTAGTCGTACCCAAAATTGGGTTCACAGGGATTACCACCTCTCAATTGGCTTGTACCATCATGACTTGAGAAAACAATTGAAAAGCCGACCTACACTCAATACTTGTAACATTCTAAGCTAATGGGTCAATCAGAGTTTGAGTAAGAGCTAGTGGAGGAACTTGATGAGGAATATCTTGATCAACATTGTCTCCCTCAATCCTTCTAGCAGCCATTCTAGTAGTCATTTCCTGAAAACTATCTGGCAAGGCTTAGGAGAAAGATTTTATGGAGTAAAAATCAGTGGCACGACTTAGAGAAATGAAGAAGTGAAGTTTCCTAAACATCTAGTAGCCTCTCATTTATAAATATAGCACGCCTCACACTTATGAACAAAAATCTACTTGACGTGGTTTGAGACATCCTAGAACCATTCTAAACTTTGTGCTCTGATTACCAAACTTGTAACGACCTAGGGGTACCCCCTAGATGTAACAAGGCATATCAGACCCCGAGAGACCTCATACAAGCCACTTAGAATATCATAACATAAAATAATAGAAAAAAGTGCAGATATTTAAAACAATTTCACGACAATCAATGTCTTTTATAAATGAGTGGAAGTCTAATATCATTGTCTCAAACAATCTAACATATGAATAATCTTGGGACACAACCCATACAATAGTCTGAACATAGAAAGAAAGACATAAAACAAAAGGGGTGGTCCAATCCTTAAATTCTATGAGGACTCATCAAATCATCACTCCTTGATAACCTATGAACCTAACAACAAGTGTGAGAATCAATGTCGCCGGACTCTACATTGTGAGAAGAAATGTAGGCAAGATTATGCGTTAGTACAAACATGTACTAAATATGATAACTTGCATAAACAACATAAACATAGCAATTACTCAACATAAGGCATAAAGCATAATCAATTCATATAAAGCTTCATAATGAAAGAGGAATACTTCCTTAAGTAACCTCACTTATCCTTAGCCAAGACTTAGGTCATCCGCCTTCTAGTCAAGCTTACACCATGGAAGGCATCTCTAGCAACAATCCAAGCTATTCATTCTTCATAACATAATCATATTATTCATACTTACATTAAAAGACATGAAGATTCACCTCTTTGCCAAACTCATAAAAGCTAATGGGTATTTGCCTTTTATCTTACTTACTTTAAGATCGTCGGTACTCGCCTCCAGAGTCATGTCATACGATATGGGCACTCGTCTCCACATAGTTTCATAAGGAACATGGGTACTCGCCTCCACATCATTTCATAAGGATCATGGCTACTCACCTCCCTGCCTATTCATCATAAAAGGAACGTGGGGAATCACCTCTTGTTCAACTCTAAGGAGTATGTGAAATCGCCTCAAATCCTTTTCATATGGAGGTCACTGGTAGTCTTATCTAACCTCATCATTTACTTAGTCTTTTAATCTAGATTCATTTTAGGCGATCAATCCTCTCAACCTAGAATCATTCATGTGAGTAAACCTTTCATGTTCATACAATCAGGCATAACAATTCATTGTTAGGAAGTATCTATTTTATACTACAACATCAACAATCAACAATTCATAGTTTAGGCTTTACTCTCAAAGCACTATATCTGATGATCATCATCTATGCTTTACTCTCAAGAAATTAACATCATATTCATCATATATGCTTCAATCTCAAGAAATTCTATACAAAATTCATCAATCATATGAAGGGATATCTAAACCCATAAAGTTTCCTTTCAAGGCATCGAACCAAATTTTATCAATTCTAGGTTTGAAACATTGAATAGGAATGGGTACATGCAAATTAATCTTAAAACAATGTAATACTACCAAATCAATCATAAACAATCATAATCCACTCAATTGGATCAAAATTCATCTTAATCCACAACATTGGAAGAAACCCTAACTAGAATTGGGGATTTAGACTTCTCAATTGGGGAATCTTAAGGGACTCCATGGAAGAAAGTATTCCATGGATGAAAAGCCATGATACCTTAGTCACAAAACTCACAAATGGTTGATGATTGTAGATATGAGCGTGATGCTAGCTTGAACACTTTCTTCTTCTTCAAGTTCTATAGAGAGAAATATTTGAGTGGAAGATCTTGGGTTTTCTTTTAGGTTCTTTAGAGAATAATTTAAGTTTGGGGAAATATTGGAATAAAATTCTTACATACTTTTCAAGGTGAAGGGCAAAACGACGATGTATAGTATTAAGAAATTTCTAAAAAGACACAAAGAATCCTAACATGAAAACTAAGGAACCCTCATGCTGGATCTCGCCCAAAAGAGCTTGGCGACTTTCCATGTGAACCCTTTGCACCGCTTTAATTTCCAGTAGCTACTCCCTAGAGACAGACCACATGGTGATGGGGGACGGCTCTTTGGCGAGGCGCCAACATAGATGGAGTGCCTCGACCTGCTACTAGGCGATGGTGGCTCCTCTTGGCTAATCGCCAAGTCACTCGGTGATGGAACTTCACTTCTCCGAGTTGGCTAAGTGATGAAATATCATCCTTAACAAAATATGGGCAGCTATGGTGCGTCATTGACATGTTCAGCGACGCTCGACTAATTTTGCCGAAACGCTCCAAAGAAAAAAAATTGGGAACGTATAAATGCAATTTTCAAAAGCGGAAAAAGGAGTTCTGAGAAGTTCTGGATTTTTTGATACATTTTATTTCTGGGATTTTTATCCAAGAGTCGATGAACATTGTTTAGTCTTTTTGAGTAGAATTTAGAGTTGGGCTTTTTTTTAGTTGGTTTCGAGCACTGTGAAGACTTGCAATTCGTCACACAAACTGATGAAGAACATTGTTGGTAGAATTTTCTCGCTTTCTATTATTCTTGGCTAAAACCCACACTTTTGCTAGTGTGATTACGTGATTAAATGTTTCAATTAGCTTATGGGTCTTAGTATTACTAAATTAATTGTTTATTTGAAGTGGCTTCAATTGATAGTTTAGTTTTATCTGATGAATTGTAGTTGCAAAAACAGTTATAGTTTAGTATTCTAGGCTTGCTATAGTAAGAGGTTTTAGAATTAAAACTATCAATTGATGATTGTAGTGATTTGGCTATTGGGGATTAATCTTGAGAAAGTGGTCTAAATTCTATCCAACCAATCTATCTCGAGAGAGTAGATTAACTAAGGTTCTGGGCTGTTCATAATTTTTGGGCGTGTCGAGGTTCGAGATAACTCGCTTGATTCGTAATTGTTGATTAAGAAATAGTTGTTACAATTAAATCCAAGGCTACCCACTAAGATTCAATAACTTTTGGTAAACAATAATCACCCATACAATGATATTGGTGTTTAATCGATCACAGCCCCAAGGATCCCTCTGTACTTGACTACTCCATTGTTTTCCTAGTTGTTAATTTCTCACTCTACTCCCCCCAATTGATACTAGTTGTCAATCCCCAGAAATTTACTTTAATTGTTTGAAAACTGTTTGCTCCAATAACTGACTAGAGCACTCCACTAACTTCTTAATTGAATTCTCTCCTGTACCACTCCATCTTGTATCAGCCCTAATTTTCTTTGGGTTTATACTTTACTAGACCGCCTACACTTTGATTTTGGTGAAGTGTAGTTAAGCGTTATAAAAAATGGCGTCGTTGCCGGGGAGTGGTGTTTAGAATTCTTTTAGTGAAGTTTAGTTGTCAACTGTTCTTTTTGTAATTGAATCAATTTACTTTTGTTTGTTGTTGGCTGCTCTTAAACACGTGAAGAGATGAGTGTTAATTGGAGCAATGCTAGCCAACTTGGACATAATGACGACATCGGTAACTTGCACGATGTCAATGAAGATCAGTTGGGAAGTGCAGGTGCTATTTGATTACCTCCAATTGTGGGAAATTTTATATTTCATGTGACTCATACTATGTTGCAGCTATTCCATATGAAACGTTTGTTTGGATGTATCCTCATGGCCACATCCGAAACTTTGTAGACGTGTGTGGGTTATTTTCTTTCAACAATATCTCTCAGGAGTCAGTCCGACTTCGTTTGTTCTCTTTTCCTCTAATGGATGAGGCAACAAAGTGGTTAGCTGACCTACCAAGGGACTCAAGCACTTCTTGGGAAGAGCTCAATGAGGTGTTCTATGTAAGGTTTTTCCCTCATTCAATTATGATTGCATTGAGAGATACTATTTAAAGGATTGGATGGTGAACCAATTCATGAGACATTGTTGACGTTCCAGAAGTTGATGCTCCAATGTCAAACTGAAGGACTCCCGAACAATGTGTTGTGACAACATTTCAACTACAGCCTAGACACAGTCAACAAAGGTGTGGCTGACCAGCTTGTTCAAGGTGGAATCATGCAACAACCTTTTGAAAGAACATCTACTCTTCCTGATGATATGATGAAGAATAACTGTGATTGGTACACTAGGTAAGACTAAGCGTCTCCTTTGAACTTCAGAATGACAAAGGAACAAATAGAAAAGGACCAAAGAGGGATGAAAACATGGACAAAATGATGGCCCAACTGGATCAATTGTCGAAACATGTCATGGGAAGTTGTACTAAGGTTGTGAATGTTATTGGAGTTAAAGGAGTAAATCTTGATTAAGCACAATATGAAGGCGTTTATAATGAGGAAGTACACTTACTAGAAAATCAAAGAGGAGGTTTCTGCCCAAACTATCCAAGGCCAAGTGGGAACCAAAGTTTCAATAGAGAGTGTGATGATGGTTTGAGAGACCGAGATAGGGAATGGTGTGACCATGGTATGAATTCGAGATAGAGGGACAGTGACAATGACTGATATGTACCTTTCCATGAGCGTTAAAGCCAAAATAGCAAAGGCCTAATGCTGAAAATTTCCACATGGAAGATATGCTTGCACATATTCTCAAGAAATGCAGAACAAATGAAAGAGCGGGTGACGTCATTCTTGAGGCCTAAAGACATTTATTGGTGAATTTTTGACAAATCAAGGGAAGCATGAATACCCCGAAGTCATTAGTTGTGTGGGTCTTGGCCTATTTGCAGAGAATATGTGCTTAATTTTATTATCTTGGGCTATGCGTTGGAAATTGTAGGTTCGGGTCAAAAACTGGCACGAAGGACCTTTCGGCAAACTTAGTTGAGCTCGCCTAATGGCTTGGTGGTTCACCAAGTGGCACCTTGATTGCCTTTATGTTCTGTATTTTTGAGTAATTGTTTCCGTAAAATTTGGCGATATGCATGAGCAGACCGAGTCCACTCGATGACTCGCCGAATGCCTACTAGATCACCCTTTCTAAGACATAAATTTTAGGAAATATTTTGTAACATCGAGCGAGCTACCTTTAAGCAATTCGCCGAAAGGCCCTAGACATCGTAGACTTGCATTGATTTTTGAGCAATTTTATTCTAGAATATTCACCGACCCTGATTTGGTTTGCCGAATGAGTTTCGCGACTCGCTGAACCACTCAACGAGTTTTTCTGCAACTTTTTCCATTTTGATTTTTTTTCGAACTATTTCTAATGTATGGTTTGTTCTTTGTTTTATTACAGATATGGCCAAACCCAATGTACCAAGAAGAAATCAACAACCCTGAAAGTGAGCACGGGGTATAGTCATAAATGAGGGTGTTTCTCCCTCCCAAGCCGCACAAGACAAACTTCCTCCGATAAAGGGAAGACCATATCAAATGGGAAGGGACATACAGAGCCTAGTCTAGCGGAGACAAGCCCCGATAGTGAGGGCAGCTATGCCACCCACCTTACCTCATTGCAGTCCGACAGTGAGGTCATCTCGGGGGCTATATCACCAGTCTCCATATTTCAGCCGTTTGACAACAAGACCCTTGAGAGAAGGATAGCGGAGTTGTATTCTAAAGACCTCCATGACCCGACCACGATACCGGTACCTTCCACGCCTCCTCAACCTCTACCAGAGACGGTCGAACAGGTACTTCCATGAGTATCGTAAGCTAATACCGAAGGGGAAGAAGAAGGTCAACTCATTAACACTAGTTGACCATGTGGTGGTGAGCAGTAGAAAGGTGAAGTACAATAGAACCGACATCAATAAGGTGCTGGAGTGCACTATGAATGTCATATTTGTATTGGTCGATTAGATATAGAAGAAGACCCTGGATGATCCAAAGGAGTGATTGGCTCCTCTTATCTCCGACATCACACAAACATGGATCCACCCGGATGTTCATATAGAGAAGAAGGTTTTGAATGTGGCTAGCCGGTTCTAGTTCACATTCATGAGTGGCACCTTGATGCCTTCACAGAATGAGTCTATACTCCGGCATCCAAACTGTATTTTGTTGGGATGTATCATGGACTGGGATAAACTAAATCTCATCCTGGTTATCCAACAGATTATGATCATGACGGCTAAGCTGAGTCAGGCTTTACTATCATTCCCAGTGTTGATCATTGAGCTTTGTCAGTTTGGTTGGGTACAATTGGTAGATAAGACACATGTAGAAGTGACTCCCACTTCATCTACTGATATTCGGAGAATCAAGGGTGAGAAAACTATTTATAAGGGTGAGAGGAGTAGAGTTGAAATGTTGGAGACAGACACAACACCTCCTACTCAGGCAGGTGAGCCTTCAGGTACACCTGGAACCTCTACGTAAGTCATTTCTAGTTCCCATGCTGCCACTCCTTAAACTGTTGTTGCTTATTCTTCCCAACCCCCTAGACCTAGGTGATGCTGTTCAAGATGGGCCATATGGCCTAAGCTGTTGATGTGTGTGCCTCCCACGTAGAGGTTGTTGTCCCTGGGATGATTGAGAGAGCCATAGATGCTGCCTTAACTCATATATGGGCTTAGTTAAGATAGCACCGGGAGCTTATAACTGCCCATGGCCTTGCATTAAATAATCTCACTAAGATAATGGTGACATCTGAGCTGAGCGAACGACAGGGGGATGATTCGACTACCTTGAGAGCATATATTGTTGACTTGAGACATGATGTGGATGAGCATATATCCATAGATTTGTCTATGTTTTTGGACACGGTGGACCTTCTCGAGTTTCCGACTACAGAGTTCCTAGCTATTTCTGAGTTCCCTCCTGCTACTATGACCGGAGATACTGCTATGGCTGATAAGGATGCCGAGTCTGATGCTCCCGATACTAATGAGGAGGATCTTGGTACACGAGATGCAGCAGTTTACGATGACTCGGAGTACATCGAGGGTGCGATGGTGAAGACAACAGTAGAGGGTTCTCTTTGCGATAGATCTATAGTGGGCTCTAGTAGAGCACAAGATAGAGCTCAACCGGGCACTGTGCCCATACTAAGGGAGTCACCGATATGCAAAGTTCACCTCTTAGCCTGATAGGAGGATCAGGAATCTCTTTCATCTTTTTTTTAAGACTTTCTATTTGTTTTACATTGAGGACAATTGCTAGTTTAAGTTAGGCTTTTTGGAGGTATCTTGTTTTTAATGCTTACTTTTTGTGACTATTGGTGTTTGATCCATTGGTTGTTAATGTGAATTTTGGTTTTGATCCAAACTAAAAGTTTCACCTCATTGTATTTTTGTGAATGTGATTGTTCTCTTGAATATTTGAGTGTTGGTTTCGATCAACATCAATGACTTGAGTAGTGCTCTTGATTGAATGTTGTGTGTATGATTCCAATGAGGCAAATTTGAGTTGCATAGGTCATTTATGAACTATTAGAATCTCATTATGACTGGCCACTTATTGAAACGAATCTTCTGTTGATTGATGCACGCGAGCAAATAATGCAGAATCTTGATTCATGATTGTGTTGAATACCATGTGTGGTGAGGTTGTCCTGAAATGTGTTCTTGATAATACCTAAAACTTGCCATGTTGGTCCAATTGACTAATGTAGGAGTATGATAGAGACTATCTTAGGTACAAAGTTGTGGAAAGTTAACTAAATTGTTATTATACCTCCTTGTTACCGCCTTGTGAGAGTGTGAACTTAGCTTGGCACCATTTTAGCCTATCCTTTTGTTTGGATGAAACATGAGCATAATTGACCTCTTTTCCCATTACCTAAAACTTTCACGAAGCATTGGTCCATTTGAATAACCAACTTAAGCTAAAACCCTATGTTGGGGGTGTGGTGAAAAAGAAGGAGAGTCAAGGAATGTATAAATATTTGCCCTTGATGGATTGTGTTGAAAAAGATGGAACTCCTCCATATAAAAATGGAGAGAAAGATTTAGAAAGAAAGATAAAGTTGCAATGAAGTTTGTTCAATGGCTAAGAGAAATAAGGTATCCATTAAATCATGCTTATGAGAACATAAACTGGATTATGAGAATAAAAAAAATGAAAGAAAAGGAGAAAAAGTGAAATGGGGTCCATGATTCATGAAAGGTAGAAGCCAGTAAGCCAAAATGATCATACATTTACCCTCAACCCCATTACAAGCCTTGAAAGACCTTTGTGATCTTGATTGAGCTTAATATCATATTGATTCGAAAATACGGGCAAGCCTATGGGTAGAATCATGCATGTGTTTATCTTTGAGAGTGTGAGAGTTGCTTTCGATTCCTAAATGTTGAAATTTTTATGAGCTTTGTGTGAGAATGGAATTATTCTTTATGTGAGGACATTCGAATACTTTTGTTGCATTTGAATTAGCATTTCAAGCAAGCATGGCGAGCTTGAGTTCTATTTAATGATTGCTAGTGACAGTTTGAAACTTGTTGTGCACAATTGAACATTGCATGGGTAGATTGAAACTCATGTGCATTCATGTTGAATCTTAAATAACACTACTTGTAGAGATATTTGTTGAACTGATTGATCTTGTGTTTTTGTCACGACCCAGAGGTTACCCCTAGATGTGACATGACGTACTCAAACCCGAAAGGGTCGCCTAAAAGCCCTTAGCATATCATGACATAAGATAAAATTATGCGGAATTAAAAAATTTTACAATCAAAGTCTTTTCATAAAATCAAATAAAAGTCTAAACATTGTCTCAACAAACCATCTAATACAATCTAGTATCAATAAGGGCCACAACCCTTTACAACATCGTCTCAAAAGAAAAAGTAGAAGAAACTAGAAATGAACAACTTTTGTCCTCGAATCATGAGGACTCACTAAAAGTGTGGAGGGAATCAATCCAAGATTTGCACAAAGGAAGAAGTACACCTCAACGGGCGGAAACTACACTTATAGAAAATGGTAGAAAATATGGGTTTGCACAAAATTTCACTAAGTATGAAAGCCATGCACATAAATCCTTAAAACATGGAAAAATGGACTACTTAGTTTAAACCATGCATTTTATAAACTGTAAGAGTCATCATTCAGATTAGTGTAACTACATAAGCCAAACCATTTTATAAGCAACCCTAAGCTATACTTGTGTAATGCATAAACAAGATCCCAAAATCCTATATATTACTATGTACCACTTTTAGGCCACCATAATCATGCATATTATACTTTGGCCTTATCCATACCCAATACTCATAGACAAGGAAACATTCATGTTCATAACTTGTAGCAAGTAAAGTCACTGTTAGCAACAATCCATATCATACAGGCATAAATTCATATATCTTCATAGCATAAGAAAACCACACCATAACCCATTTCCAAAGCCTACTTGTGCAATGCATAATTGAAGTCCCATACCCCACTTACAGTAAGTAGAACTACTTGAGAAGTCATAAATATAGCGTATGTTCATGTTCTTGTGATATTCATATTCTTGTCAGGTAGGGAAATAACCTTAACGGACATAGACCATGCGAGCTACATAGAATCCGGTGTGATGTCCCACAACGAAAAGAGATGTTCTACTTGCCTAAGGTATAACTAAATGTATTAGATTTTAGGTGGATCTACTAGCTAAAGGCCTATGTGGGCACATAGTTACGGGATAAGGAAATTGCTTCTAAAAACCCAAAACCTATTGAATTGATGGGGGAGCTTCCATCTCATGAGATTACTTTAGATGAATCGACCTTTTGAATTGACGGCAGGACCTCTACCTCACATTCCATATCCACTCGGTGTTAAGCAGTACTTCCACAAAATTTACATGTTTAGTCTTGAATTGAACTTACATGCAAGAAGCAGTGTCTTACCCTTCATGTAACACAACTCATAAAATAGCTCATAGATTCAGTTAGGTCAGAATACACTTTCAACCTCACAATCGTTATTATGCGAGCAAACCACTCACATCATGTTCATAGTGTGTTCATAAGAATAGCCTTTCAATCAACGAAACAACATTATCATAGTCATACACATAAATAATTCATGCATAATAATTTGTAAGGGTATAGGGGAGAATGACCTTTCAATCAATAGCACAATTACACCATAATCATAGAATCTTAATTCTCAAAGTAATTGTTGAAGCACATGAATAATTCTCATATTCATGAACAATTCTCATAATTTACCCTCCAATAATCATGATTCACATTCAACTCAACATCTATAATTTATACATAAGATATGGGTAATAACACAATTCAATCAATTCAATTAATTTAAATAAAGCCCATTTACATGCTTCTAAAATAAATCGACCCACACTATGATCACTATTTAGCAATATAGGGAATACATGGGTTCTTGGGGGAATTTCACCATAAATCAACCTTAAATCATCAATTCAATCATAACCCAACATAATTCAATCATTTAAAGCTTCTTTAAAGAGAACCCATGTTATTAGAATAAAACCCTAACTTTTGGGGAAGTTGTAAGAATTGAAATCAAGTTTTGAAGGACTCTATGGGTGATATCTACCTATATACGAATCTATTATACATTAATGATGAATCTTCAAAGAAATTCATGAAAACCCCTTGATTTCTTCATGCCCAAGCTTCAACTTTATTCTTCTTCTTCTTGGGTTTTTTAGAGAGAAATATTGTGAGGAAGATGAACTTTTCATTTTGATTTTGATTTTGGTGTTTCTAAAAATGATTTAGTTTGGGTGTTTATTGACTTAAAATACCTTATACAGTTATTTTAAAATAATATAAAATGGACTCACTTTAAATGGACTTTTAAAATAAAATTATGAAATTACCCCTTCCCCCATGTGTGGACTGCCTACGCTTTTAAGGCATTATCCACAGAGGGACTTTCATAGGCACTGGACTGCTCCATGTGTTGTGGTCCCTCACGTGGACTTAGGGCTTTGGCTTCTGGAGCTAAGGAATGGTCTACGAGGGTCTCTACTGTTGTGGAACCTTCCACGAGCCGTGGACCCAAGCGTGAACTGTGCCTCCTGCCCTCACTGCTAAGGAAATCTTTACGGAGGCTCTCCACGGGCAGTGAAGTCCTCCACGCCTCGTGGACCCTCTTTTAGACTAGCCTCTTCACCGAAACGGCGAAGGCAAAGTTCACGAGAGGTCTTCCAAGGGCAGTGACGTCCTCAATATTCCGTGAACCCACACGTGGACTGGCCCTTTTGCCTAAACGGCTTAAGCATTGGTCCATGTGGGTTGTCCAAGGGTGGTGGAAGCTTTCACGCCTGTTCAAGCCTCACGTGGACTTGTCTCTTTGCCTACACGGCTAAGGCATTACTCCACGTGGACTTCTACGAACAGTGAAGGCTTTCAATCTCCGTGAAGCCTCATGTGAACAATGTCCTTCTGCCACACAGCTAAGGCAATGTTCACAAGTGCTTTCCACGGGCAGTGAAGTTTTTCACCATCCGTCAACTCTCACTTGAACATTATAATTAGCCAAACGTTTGGGGTCTAATTTAGGGTCGTCCTCAAGGACCCTTGGTTGGTCCTTTGGGGGTCGTATATTGGAGTTTAGCTCCTAAAATCTTAATTCTATGTACAGGGAGCAATTTTACACTCTAAACCACGCAACAAACTTTAAAACTCATACGTAAGGCTCTAGTTTCACCTACTAATTTTCCGGGTGTAACAATGTTTCCCCCATGGGAACTAGTCGTCCTCGTATGACTATCTAGACACCTTACGGAATTAAAGACTCAAGACTAGCAGGTCAACATGGATGAAATATCAAAATAATGCACCACTTAGAGGAGGAAGCTTCAACTTCATCTCAACATGATCAATGCAACAAAAAGGAAGTAGGAACTACATCTATCAACCCAATATGCATGAAATTCCACATTTCTTATGTTCATAGGAGGAACAACCTTTTCCAACAAAAGCATGCTCAACACAACATTATGGAGCCAATATGACATCTCATAAAACATAATATATCATGTTCATTATTTCACTTGATGAAGTCAAATATGCAACATCTCACTCAAATGCAAAACAATATGAAGAACACGAATCATGAAAACAACTCATTCATCACTAAACATGATTTTTTCTCAATAACATGCATAATCATAAGGAAATCATGGAAAACACATATATCACACATGACTCCCACTACTAGGAACTTAAGAGGAACTACTTCCTTCAGGCTTGAATAGGAGTACAAGGAAAATGATGAGGATAGAGGGACTTCATATTGGCTTCGGCCTCCCATGTAGCACCCTCAACTAAATGATTCCTCCATAAAACCTTTACGGAAGCTACTTCTTTATTTCACAAACATTTAACTTTTCGGTCTAAAATCTCTAACGGAATATACTTCATAAGAAATATCTCCAATGCACTTCTTAAGCATGGGAACATGAAACACCTGGTGAACCAGAGGCAGCTCATTCGGTAAGTCTAACTCATATGCAACTTTCGCAACATGTTTCAAGATTTGATATGGGCCCACATACCGGGGACTAAGCTTCCATTTTTGCTAAACATCATCACACATTTCATTGGTGAGATTTTCAAGTAGACCTAATAATTAAATTTAAATTTTAAATCCCATATTCTAACACTGGCATAAGACTTTTGCCGTCTTTTGGCTGTCTTCAACCTCTCTCTAATAAGTTGAACTTTTTCAATGGCCTCATAAACTTGCTCAGGAACAATTAGTGAAATTTTACCTACGTCAAACCAACCAACCAGAGACCTAGATCTCCTACCATACAATGCTTCAAAAGGAGCCACATAAATACTTGAGTGGTAACTATTGTTGTAGGCAAACTCTATCAGTGGTAGATGGCCATCCCAATTACCCTCAAAGTAAATAACACATGCTCTCAACCTATCCTCTAAAGATTTTATGGTACGTTCCTGATATATCGTGAGTATACGGTATTTCTAATACATTTCGCTTACAAGTTGTATGTGTGTAGGGCCTTTTTGTATTGGTTTTTATATGTTTTTATCATATTTGGCAAGAAAGATCTTTAGGCGAGGAATTAAAGAGACAACTGAAAGAAATGTAGAAACAGGCATCTACGAAGGTGATCTACGGACCGTAAGTACATTGACGCTCCGTAGATGGTGGTCGTAGATCAGCAGGCAAGGCATGGAAGGCAAATCAAGAAAATCTGACCAAGTGTCGAACCAAGGTGGACATTGACGGTCCGTAGATTGATGCTGCGAGGGTTCCATTACCTGATGTTTGAAAAACTCTAAGTATAGAGCTACGGAAAGGGATTGACAGACCGTATATCAATCTATGGTCCGTACTGCAGTTCCGTCGTTTGCTTCAGAGAAGCTGATTTTTGGAAGCTGAAATATTTTCTAAGTCCTGGCTGACAGAAGGGACTCACGGACCGTAGATCCATTGGCGGTCCGTGAGTCAGTCTCGAGGAATGAAGACGCGTGCCTGAATTGATTTTACTTATGTTGTTTCCCTTTTTAATTTAGGACCTCTTTTCTATAAATGTGGCATGTAAATCTAATTTTTGGGGGTTAGACATTATTGTTCTGTTCTAGTTCTTGACTTGGGAGATTAACTTGCAACTTTTGCAATTCTTAATTTCCTAAGTTCGTTTTGAAGATTTTGGTGTTGCAATTCAAGTTGAATTTCTGGGTTTATTATTCTTCTTACGTAAGCTCATAATTCTTTCATTTAAAATAATGAATTATGTTCATATGATTATGGGTAACTAAACTCCACAACTAGGGTTGTGGGAATCATGAGCGATTAACAAAGTATGAATAGTAAATAAGCACTTCTTGAATATTGTTTTGCATGCATTGATAATTCTTTTATTTAGATGTCTTTTTAACGAGTGCACGAGTTAGAACTCGCCTTGTTGCTACATGCCAGACCAAGGAGGTAATCAACAAGAAAAGAATTATCACCATAGATTTAGTGTGATACTATCTAATAGGCTAGTGTTGATTGGTGCAAAGTAATAACTGAGCCAAACATCGATTATGATGTCTAATATAAGGTAAATTTAAGGGTTAGTATATTATACTAATGTAGCCGGACCACGGAGCGGGGTGAAATTCTCTAGATGTCGGACCAAGGATTTAGAGACACCGAACTTATCACTTTGCATGTAGTACAATAGGAAACGATTGTTATTACTAGGATTACTGCGTTATGAGCTTGTGGGAAACACATATACCCTATTTATTTCTC
The DNA here is from genome assembly GCA_029582605.1 of Solanum gracilifrons. Lineage (NCBI taxonomy): Eukaryota > Viridiplantae > Streptophyta > Magnoliopsida > Solanales > Solanaceae > Solanum > Solanum gracilifrons. The sequence goes on from JAJOOH010000702.1 coordinate 110,070, forward strand.
TCATCTTGATAACAACCAAAATTGTCTTTTGATTACTGATTACTTATTGAATTCTTACATTTTGTTTCACAAAAATTCCCCCTTTAATTACTTGTTTCTCGAAGTAATTTGACTAGTTGAATATAATTGTTTGTTAAAGTATAGTCTAAACCATTTTCCTCGCGGGATCGACCCCAACCTACAAGTTGGGTTCTTTATTTGATAACGATCACTTATGCTTCTTTAGTAAGGTGTAATTTGAGCGTATCTAATTTTACTTTTTGTTTTTGTTTTTGTCTCTCTCAGGTTCTGACTGTAGTGTGTATGTGAAGTAGACGGAACTAGGGTGAACCACTTACTTCTTACGACCCAGAGTTTAACCGAACTTTGCGAAGAATGAACAATAAAGGAGTTCAAGTTAATCCCAGCGGAGGCAATCTACGTGATGAAGTTGAGTTGCAACCTCTGATGATGGTTGGGGGAGCACCCATGTTCTAGCGGAAAACCAATTGGGAGATGCAGGAAGAGTGCATGGCCCATCGGGCTCTCGATCGCATCACAAATATAGGGGAAACGTAAACATTGTTGACTCAGATGGACCTCTTGTCCTACCCTTTTTACCTCCAGGGCGCACATTTGTAGTTACCAGTAGCTTGATGCAGATGCTTAAAGCGAGGGGCTTATTCTCGGGTTCACCATCGGAAGACCCACATGCTCACATAGCCAAGCTAAGGACGGTTTGCAAGAGCTGTGTGGGTCGACCAGACTTGGATATGGATGCCATCGAGTTGCAAGTATTCCCTCTAGCGCTGACAGACAATGTTGCTGTATGGTTCACTGAGCTTCTTTATAACTCAATTTATACATGGGACCAACTAACGGATGTGTTCTTAGCAAGATATTATCCAGTGTCCAAGAAGCTAAATAACAAAGAGAGGGTCAATAATTTTCTAGCATTACCTGGAGAGTCTATGATTAGCTCTTGGGACGGATTCACTACATTTGTAAGAGATGTACTGAATCACTATATTGATGATGAGTCGCTGAAGGAATATTTTTATCGAGGTCTGGATTACAACAATGAAGCAGAGCTTGATATTATTGCAGGAGGATCATATGGTGAGTGCACATAAGCGCAGATTGCAGAAAAATTGGAGAAGATCTCTAGCAACAATAAAGAATGGAGCTCTAGGTAGTCGAATACTGGGAGAAACACATTTGCCGTTCATGCTACGAACAACCATTCTGCAGAGGAGATTCGTGAGGACATAACTCAGATTAGGACCGAGTTGGGGTTGGTATTGAAGCATATGAGCGGAGGTGAAGAGAAGGTAAATGATGTGAATTACTTAACTAGAACGCCACCACCAGTTGAAGAGTGTTACTATGAAGAGGAGTCTTATGCGGTGAATAATCATATGGGGTTTTTCGACCTAACACCCAAAGATCCATCACGGAAAATTAACGCCAAGGTTAAGGAAATCAAGATCAGAACTATGGAAATTACAACCGAGAGGGTCAATATGTCTGGGATGGGAACTTCAATCGCGACAACAACTACAACCGGAACAACTATGGAAACAAAAATGATAGGGTTGGACCTTATGTTCCCCCTCAAAGTCAGGAATCTGGTACTAGGGAAGCTGGAGGCAATCTGGCGCGCATTGAAGATATGATGCATAAGATGATGAGAAGGTTTGATGCAACTGATGAGAATGTGAAGGAGATGAGAAATGACTTGTCTGGTATTGGACAAAAGGTTGAGGCTCATGCAGTGTCAAGAAAGCATCTAGAGCAGCAGATGACTCAATTGCCTAGTACAATGAACCCATGTCAACCTGGCACTCTTCCTAGCAAGACCATCCAGAATCCAAAGAATGATGGTCATTGTATGAAAGTTACTACTCCAGGGGGTAAGCAAACCTTAGATCCACATATGCCGTCTGTAGTGGATGATGAGATTAGAAAAGAAGATGATGTGGTAGTGGTTAGAAAAGAGTCTGAGACTGCGACAGAGAAATAAGCGAAGATATTTAAAAAAGTGGTCCCCATACCTAGACTTCCACTACTTTTTCCATAGATGTTAGTGAAGAACACTGAAGATGGTAATATTGCAGGTTTATTACTATGTTGAAGCAGCTTTCCATCAATGTTCCTTTGATTGAACCTTTAGAGCAAATGCCTGGGTACGCGAAGTTTATGAAAGATATGGTGACAAAGAAAAGGTCTGTGAGTTTTGAAGAAGATCATAGATTGCAGCATTGTAGCGCTTTTGCTACAAGATCTCTTGTGCAGAAGAAGGAAGACCCTGGTGCTTTCACGATCCCATGTACCATAGGGTTGTTATACTTTGCTAAGGCATTGTATGATCTTGGTGCTAGCATCAACCTCATGCCATTATCTATCTATAAGAAGTTGGGTCTAGGGGATCCAAAGCCTACTACGATGCGGCTACTTATGGCCGATCGTTCCGTGAAAAGGCCCATTGGTGTACTCTATGATGTGCTAGTAAAAGTGGAGTCATTCATCTTTCCAGTAGATTTTATGATTCTTGACTGTTAGGTTGATTTTGATGCTCCTATCATCCTTGGGAGACCATTTCTTGCCACAGGACATGCGTTGGTTGATATGGAGAAGGGACAGATTAATTTCAGACTGAACAATAAAGAAGCAACTTTCAATATTTGTAGGTGCATGAAATAGAGTGGTGACCTCCAAATGGTAACTGCTATAACTTACATAGTGGAAAGTGGGACAAAAAGTGCAAATTGAAGAGTGACTAGGTGTTGAGGCACTAGCAGCAGTTATGATGAATTTCGATAGTGATGGTATTGAATAGTATGATGAGTTGGTAGCCGCACTCAATAGGAATGAATATCGATCCAAAATAAAAAAGTATTAGTTAGACATGAAGAATCCTGAGTCCCCACCCACAAGACCATCTATTGTGGAGGCACCGAAATTGGATCTGAAGGCTCTACGACCGCATTTGAGGTATGTATACTTGGGCAGAGAGAATACTTTGTCGGTCATCATTGCAGCAGCTTTGAATGCGAGACAAGTAGAGTGCCTGGTGACTATGTTAAAGAGGTTCGAACGAGCTATTGGGTGGACTATTGCAGATATTATTGGGATTCCTCCCGATATTTGCTCTCACAAAATCCAACTCATGCCAGATCGGCAGCCTAGTATCGAGCAGAAGAGAAGATTAAATCTACTTATGCAAGAGGTAGTTAAAAAAGAGATCATAACGTAGCTGGATGCGGGAGTTATTTATCCCATTACAGATAGTAGTTGGGTGTGTCCTATGCAGTGTGTCCTAAAAAGGGTGGTATTACTATCGTTCCAAATGAAAGAAATGAGCTTGTTTCGATAAGGCTCGTAACCGGATGAAGAGTCTGCATGGACTACGGAAGCTAAATGCTTGGACAGAAAAGGAATATATCCATATGCCATTCATGGATCAGATGCTAGATAGACTTACTAGTAACTGTTGGTATTGTTTTCTTGGTGGTTATTTGGGCGACAATCAAATTTCTATAGCTCCGGAGGACCAAGAGATGACCACCTTCACTTGCCTTTATGGGACTTTCCCTTTCAAATGGATGCCCTTTGGGTTGTGCAATGTTCCAACGACCTTCTATCTTTGTACGATGACGATGTTCTCTGATATTGTGGAGGCCATTATTGAGGTATTTATGGTTGATTTCTCTGTAGTAGGGGACTCTTTTGATCGATGTCTGAATCATTTCAATGAGGTACTTGAAAGGTGTGATGACTACAATCCGGTACTGAATTGGGAGAAGTGCCACGTTATGGTGAAGGAAGGTATAGTATTGGGTCATCGAATTTCCGAGAAAGGTATTGAGCTTGATAGAGCTAAAGTTGAGGTAACAGAAAAGCTTCCGTCACCTATTTTTGTAAAAGGTGTTAGAAGTTTTCTTGGGCATGTTGGGTTCTATAGGAGATTCATAAAACAGTTTTTAAAAATTGCACACCCATTGTGCAAACTGCTCAAAAAGGAGTACAGGTTTAATTTTGATGATGCTTGTCTCAGAGCATTTATAAAGCTGAAGGAGAAGTTGTTTACTGCACTTATCATTATTTTACCTGATTAGGGACAACCGTTTGAGATAATGTGTGAAACAAGTGGAGTGGCACTTGGTGCGGTAATAGCACAGAGGAAAGAGAAAAAATTTCACCCTATTTACTATGCTTGCAAAGCTCTAAATGTGGCCTAGAAGAATTATACTATGACTGAACAAGAACTTCTTACTGTGGTTTTTAGATTCGAGAAATTTCGATCCTACTTGCTTGGTACTAATGTCATAGTGCATACTGATCATTCTGCATTGCGGTATTTGATGGAGAAAAAGGATGCAAAACCAAGATTGATTAGATGGATATTTTTGCTGCAAGAGTTTGATTTTGTGGTAAAAGATAAAATGTGGGCCGAAAATCAAGTTGCCGATCAGTTGTCCAGATTAGAGGAAGAGGCTATGCTAAAGCTTGGATATAGGGCTGAAATTAATGATGCTTTTCCAGATGAACAGGTATTGGCTGCATCTCATGATCTGATTCCATGGTTCGCAGACATCGCTAATTATATGGCAAGCGATTTGGTGCCCCCGGACTTGTCTTCTCACGAAAGGAGAAAGTTTATGCATGATGTGAAGAAATTCTTTTGGGATAAGCCTTACTTGTAACTTAGTTGTGCAGATGGGATTAATCGTCGTTGTGTTCCCGAGGTTCAGCTGTTTAGTGGACTTGAAGCATGCCATTCATCGCCTATTGGTGGGCATCATAGTGGTATTCCAACTGCGCATAAGATTTTGCAGTGTGGGTACTACTGGCCTACCATCCACCAAGATACTCATAATTTCGCCAAGTCTTGTGATCGTTACCAAAGAGAATGAGGAGTTTCAAATAGGCAAGAGCTTCCTATGAATCATATATTGGTGATAAAGTTGGTTGATGTATAGGGCAAAGATTTTATGGGTCCATTTGTGAGTTCACATGAGATGAAGTATATTCTTGTTGCGGTTGATTATGTATCGAAGTGGAAAGAAGCAGTTGCGCTATCCAACAATGAAGGTAAAAGTGTCATCAAAATTTTGAAAAAGGATATCTTTTCCAGATTTGGTACCCCGAGGGCGATCATCAGTGAAGAAGGTTCCCACTTTTGTAATTAGTTAACGGCGCTACTTGAGAAGTATGGTGTCTGCCACAATGTAGCCACTCCTTACCATCCACAAACTAGCGGACAAGTTGAAGTGTCCAACAGAGAGATCAAACATATTTTGGCAAAGAATGTGAATGCTAATAGAACAGATTGGTCAAGGAAGCTTGATTATTCTCTATGGGCCTATCACACTGTATACAAGACCCCCATAGGTATGTCTCCTTACCAAATTGTATATGGGAAGTCTTGTCATTTACCGGTAGAGATAGAGTAGAATGCGATGTGGCCAATGAAGAAGCTAAATTTGGATTGGGCCGATGCATCTAATCAAATAATGAATCACTTGAATATGCTTGATGAGTTTCGCCTAAAATCTTATGAAAGTTCAGCCTTGTACTAAGAGAAGATGAAGAGGTATCATGATCAAAGAATTGAAAAGCGAGAATTTGTGGTTGGTGATCTTGTGCTTCTATTCAACTGTAGGTTGCGCTTGTTTCCAGGCAAACTCAAGTCTAAATGGACCGAGCCATTTTGGCTCACAAAAGTGCTCCCCCATGAAGCGGTAGAGCTTGAAAATAATGAAGGAACTAGGTTCATGGTAAACGGGTAAAGGATCAAGATCTATCTGGGAAATGCTGAAAGTGTGCAAGAAGTGATTGAGGCCTATCATCTTGATGATGTCTGAGTATTCAAGAAGCATGCATCGTTAAATCAAGCGTTGTTTGGGATGCAACCCAAAATGTATAATCTAGCCAACGATATGTTTTTGTTTCCCATCTAGCAATTTTTGTGTTTAGTTTATTCTCTGTATTAATTTAGATAGGTGTTTTAGTTTTTTTTTTTGTGTTGGCTAGAATTAGCATAGGGTCCGTGTCAAAAAAGTGTCAAGAAAATATAAAAAGAATAGCCTAATGGTTGCTACATGTGCAGGTATGCTATGAAAATTCAGCAAAAAAATCATCTGGTGCAGAGGTCTACGGACCCCATCGACGGTTCGTCGATTCATCTCCGGACTGTGGATGGTCTCCATAGATCCCAAGTAAGTCCCTAAAATTTGTCCAAGTGTAAGAGTGATCTATGGTCCCAATCTATGGACCGTAGATTGACCCACGGACCGTAGACGGGTCTAGAACCCCAATGCTGCCTAACCCGACCCATACCCATCCTATTAAAAATTCCCCAATTTTAAATCATTCCACTTCCCTCCATTTACTCCCAAATCATTTCATAACTTCCCAAACCCCTCAAATCACTCAATAATTACTCCATCACAATTAATCTTCCCTTCATTTTCCCTAAACTCCTAAATTCCTTTTCCTCTCCAAAAATTCCCACAAGGTCCGGTGTTCGGGTTAGTAACGAAGAAGTAATTCTTTGGTCTTGAAAAGCTTAGTGTAGTCACCCAATCACCCCACTCCTCGTTGCTTGTAAGGTAATAAACTTTCCCCTCACTTTGAATTTTGGTTCATAGATTGAATATAGAAAGTCAGGAGTCGGGTCTTGACCTTGGGTAATTATTAGATGAAATTGCATGATAAAATTGGAAGTTACAATACCCTTGGAATGATAGATAGTGATTGTGTTGCCTTGTTATATGTGATTTTGATTCTAAATGTAAGTTTCAACTTAGGGTTACAAAGTTTGCCTTAAATACTTGGCTAAAATGATTAATCGGAATCCTGAGAATGACAAACTAGCATGATTCAATGTTGCAATGCATGGTTAGACTAGGATATTGTTGAAAATGGTCTAAGATGTAGACTTGAAAATAAAGATTGGCTAAGATATGGCACATATCACATCCACGATACCCCGTCTACGGACTGTAGATCAGTCTACAGACCGTAGATCAATCTACAGAACGTAGATTAGGTTTGTGGTTGGATGCACCTAGAAAATTTCACCAAGTGTGAAACCACGGAAGTGGACTACGGTCCATAAATCAATCTACGGACCATTCTGTACATCCGTGGTTTCCATCTGCGACCAATATTGTTGGTCCTCTGATCCACGGAAGGGTTCCATGGACCGTACATTAGTCTACGGACCGTAGGTCTCCTCCGTGGATGACCACCGTTGCCTCTGTCTGAAGTTTTCATGGGACTTTTGTTACTGTTTGTTTATAGTTCTAATTTTTTTTTTAGTTTGTTTATGTTTAGTTTTGTCACTATTATCGCTTCCACAGGTACGATGGCACCCAAGAAACTAGTCACCTAGTAAAAACAGGGCAAGTAAACATCTGTTGCTCCTAGATTCAGGTTAATCGATGAGGACGCGTACATGAAAAAAGATCCAGCATAAGTTCCTCCCAACACGAGGACTTTGCCAGCTGCACCTTGAGCCACCAGAGGAACCCCCGGAAGGTGATCTCCGACGTAGTCACTGTCTCCCAGTTTGATAAAGAGCACACACTGATCGGGTCACCAACTGGGGCTGCTTCCAGTTCAGCTACTAGGTCTACGTCTGGCCCCGAGTTTGCTTATGCTTCTGGCTTTGAGTCTAGCCAAGCTTCAGTGTCCAAGTCTGCCCATGCTTCGGGGTCCAATGCCAAGTTAACCACAGGGTCCGGCCAAAATGAACAAGAAACCTCGTCTGATAAGGCCACTAACTCAGAGTCAATACCAGTACGAAGGAATGTGGATCCTACTCCACTGGCTGGCCAGCCACACAGATGGTGTGTTGAGGGTTAATGGGAAATCTTTCGGGATGCCACGATGAAAAGTGATAAAGAGAAGACTTAGTATAGAGGAGCACAAAGTCCTCATAGTGAGCTTGCACAGTGTCCCCGACATCCACCGGCTTTTTAACCTTCACAAGTGTAACTAGATGGCTCGAGACCCAGGGACTTATAGTGAGGAGATTGTTCGGGAGTTCTACGTCTCCTATGACACAACTCTCCGTGGTTCGATCTCCAAGAAGTCAAAGTCCATAGCCGAGGACCCTCTCACTTCCACCATGGTCTGCAGTTGTCCGGTGGACAAACTACATGCCACCATCAGTCTCCTTCTTTATGGTCCTACCACGGGTCACTCTTGGTCACTAAACTCAGCGTAGTTTGATTACAGATAGGACATCGTTCGGAGCGGCACTCTCCAGAGGAATGCTGAGCAATGAGAGGCTGTTATACTATGGTTGGATAAGTATATTGGTATAGATGGCGAGCGTGTAGAGTGGGTCGTAGCACCACAGTTGAGTATCCGAAAGGCCACATTAAATTTTGTGGCCAAGTTCATCTGGTTGTTGGTGCGTACCAGGGTGTTGCCGACAAAAGATGACTAGTAACTCACATGGGACAGAGCGGTCATGGTTGCGGCATTGGTAGCAGGAGTGGAGATTGACTTTGCCCGCATGTTGCTGGCAAAGATTCACGAGAGGGCATTCAAAACCAACACTACTTACCCCTTTCCATGTTTGATTTTCCATTTGTGCAGGGACTCTGGAGTGCCGATCTGGCTTTGTGACAGGTTAACCCACCCTACAGGGACTTTGGATATAGGCCTCATTCGAGATGAGACAAATATGGAGGCACCTCGCAGAGAGCCCCTGGTTGAGGCACCTCCCTTGGGTGTAGATATTGCAGACACAGTGGAGCAGGCACAGGGCGGTGACCCTATTATGTCATATCACACCGATACTATCCCGGCCTCCTCTTCCCAGGGTGTTAGTAGGGCTCCTAGCTGATCCCAGTCCACACTAATATTAGGAGCTTCACTATTGCATCACATCCATCCTTGGATGCCAAAATTGATAGATGAGTTCGAGGCCCGAATAGAGCGAAGGATGGACAGAATGATGGACCGGAAGATCCAAGAAGTTAATAAGCTGCTCGATGCCTTTGAATTGAGAGTTCTTTAGCAACCAACACCAACCATGAATCTATCCTCTTTTCAGTCCGAGTTAGCCAGTATCCTGGTCGATGTTGATGCCATTCTTGCCAGCCTTACAAGTGAGCCTCAGGCTGCACCTACTGCGTTGGCTGATCACATGGTGTTGGATGCTTTATTCAGTGAGACCGCCGAGGAGGGGCCTGAGCCTGCACATACAAAAAGAAAAAGGCACCATTCTAGTCGTACTGAGGGGAAAAATCCCAAAAGAGACACCGTAGGCAGGAGAAGGAGGCTAGGAAGGCTTCAATTTTTTATGAAGAGTTACGCCAATAGAGGGTGCGTAAGAGTATTGCAGGGGCATCGAGTTCTGCCCCAGTTATAGAGGTCGCGCATGTCTTGAGGGACGTTGTGAGCATCACTGACGGTGCTATGATGGTTGATGTGGGCACTACTGAGGGTGACCCAAATATGGTTCCAGCGGGCTCCGAGAAACCGAACCCACCCGCTTGTTGATGATTTTTCGGCGCTATGCGCTACAAGTTTCTTCACCCAATCCATTATCTTTTACTGCATTCGTATGCATTGGTGACAATCACGTATATTTTTGTTGGGGGTGGGGTAAATGGATTGTGAGTGATAGGGTGAAGTTTGAGTAACACAACTCATTAATCCTTTCTTTGGGGTTTTCTTGCCAGTGTTCTTTTTCCCCAAGAGACTTGTTTAAATTTCTGTTGAACCGGCATGTATTAGGATCATATATATAGAGGCATGAAAAAAAAAGAATGAAGCATGATGTCTTATAGAAAAACAATTGACAACCGTCCAAATTTTGTTATGTGTGCTAGCATTTGTAGGCTAAGAAAAGTAGAATGTGTTGGCTCTGAGTATGACATGATAATGAATTAACTTGATGGCATGACTTAAGCTGAAACTTGAACTGGGTAATCTAATAATGAAACTGTGTGCCAAGAGTGTGAGAATAGTTGATTGTTGAAATAGTTTTTGTGCAAAACTAGAACTTGCCCGGTTAGTCCTGCTAAGACAATTCACTCTAAAGGCTAGGAGGTGATCATAGGCCCTTGTTCTAATAAGTCCACAACTGGCCTAAATGAAAGATTCAACCAAATGAAATAAATGCTCCCTTTGATCCAAATGCTTTGAGCCTAAAAGTAGACTATTTCTTTCTAAACTCCGAACTCACCTCCCCATAATCTACTATGTTGTCCCCGGTCCCTCCTTGGACATGTGCACCTCGACTTAGGCCAAAAGCCAAAGTTGAGGGTTGCTAATGTAAAAAACAAAAAAGTAACATCAATATTGCCCCTAACCCAACATTGGGTATTGTGCACCTCAACCAATGGAAAATCCATAAGTTGAGGGTTGCTATTAAAGAGGAAACCGAAAGAAAAATGGGTATGAAAAGACTTTGATATTAAGAAAAGAGAGGAATGGATGTGACTTGTTGAAAGCTAAAGAAAAAGAATAAAACGCAAGAAAGAGATAAAGGTAAAAATTAAAAAGATCTATAAAGTGTAAAGTCACATGCATGATCGAAGAAAATCAAGTGAAAGAAGGTAAAATGGTAGGATGACAAAAATAGGGCAGAAAGAGGTTGAAAGCCTAGTGTAATGTCAAGGAGGACAGAAAGTCACTAAGAAGTACCCAAATGTACCACACCTGACCCTTAGCCTACGTTACAAGCCAAGAAAGTTCTATAGTGATCCTAAAGACTAGTTTGGAGAGTCTAAGTAGTGAAAATAAGGTAAGCCTATGGTACTGAGCAGTAATTGTGCTTGATGTTATTTCTGGGTGTGAGTGTTGAATGAATCCTTGTACTCAAAGTCATAGTAATTGTGTGAAAGAAAAGGGATTTCATTTGAACTAACGGCACTAGTTACATTGTTGAAAAGTTGGTACTTCGGTGATGTTGAAACAGTGTATGTTGAGTGATTGGTTGGTTGATTGTTATCATGGCTTGATCCGCACGAATCAACTTGTCGAGTCTAAGAGAACAAATTTTTCACCCAGAAAGTGAGTGGGATACAGAGTCATGCGATTGCTTGTGCTTCAAATGCTTGCTTCTATACAAGTGTCATTTAGAGTCTTAGTGCGTCGCTGGAGGACAAAAAATGAATTTATATTGAGGGTGTTGATATACTATGAGTTTACGGTATTTCTAATATATTTCTGTTACAAGTTGTGTGTGTCTAGGGCATGTTTGTATTGGTTTTTGTCATATTTGGCAAGAAAGATGTTGAGGTGCAGAAGTAAAGAGACAACTGAAAGAAATGCAGAAAAGGGCATCTACAGAGGTGATCTACGGACCGTAAGTCCATTGACGTTCCGCAGATGGTGGTCGTAGATCAGCAGACAAGGCATGGAAGGCAAATCAGGGAAATATGACCAAGTGTGGAACCACGGTGGACATTGACGGTCCGTACCATAATGTTGATCTATAGGTTGATGCTGCGAGGGTTCCAGTACCTGATATTTGAAATATTCTAAGTATGGAGCTACAGAGAGGGATTGACGGACCGTAGATCGATCTACGGCCTGTACTGCAGTTCCGTTGTTTGCTTCAGAGAAACTGATTTTTGGAAGCTGAAATATTTTCTAAGTCCTGGCTGACAAAAGGGACTCACAGACCGTAGATCTATTGACGATCCGTGAGTCAGTCTCGTGGAATGACGATGCGTTCCTGAACAAACTTTCCTTATATTGTTTCCCTTTTTAATTTAGGACTTGTTTTCTATAAATAGGGCATGTAAACATCATTTTTGGGGGTTACACATTAGTGTTTTGTTCTAGTTTTTGACTTGGTAGTTTAACTTGCAACTTGAGCAATTCTTAATTTCCTAAGTTCGTTTTGAAGATTTTGGTGTTGCCATTCAAGTTGAATTTCTTGGTATATTATTTTTCTTACATTAGTTCATAATTCTTTCATCTAAAATAATGAATTGTGTTCATACGATTATGGGTAGCTAAATTCCACAACTAGGGTTGTGGGAACCATGAGCTATTAACAATGTATGAATAGTATTTTACATGCATTGATAATTCTTTCATTTAGAAGTCTTTTTAACGAGTGTACGTGTTAGAACTCGCCTTCTTGTTACTTGTCGGACCAACGAGGTAATCAACAAGAAAAGAATTATCAACATAGATTTAGTGTGATACTATCTAATAGGCTAGTGTTGATTGGTGCGAAGTAATAACTGAGCCAAACATCGATTATGATGTGTAATATGAGGTAAAGGTAAGGGTTAGTAGATTATACATACGTAGCCGAACCAAGGTCCGTGGTGAAATTCTCTAGATGCCGGACCAAGGATTTAGAGATACTTAACTTATCACTTTGCATGTAGTACACTAGGAGAGGATTATTGTTTGAAGGATTACTGCGTTATGAGCTTGTGGGGAACACGTATACCCTAGTTACTTCTCTCATCTTGAGAACAACCAAAATTGACTTTTGATTACTTATTACTTATTGAATTCTTACAATTAGTTTCACGGGGGGGGGGGGGGGGGGGGGGGGGGG
>JAJOOH010000703.1:0-35978 GCA_029582605.1 Solanum gracilifrons
ATATATATATATCATATTTCATCAATTTCATAAGAACATACCATTCTTCATAAATTCGTCTTTCATAGTTCAAAATCTCTTTTCAATCATCAAAGTTTAGAAAATATGGGTTAACCATGGGTTAAGTATGATATCAATGCATAGAGATATAAAATCATGCTAAAAAGGATCTTTCATGTCATGCAAAGACCAAGTTAAAACCATAAGAAAGAGGATAGAAAACATCATAATAATCAAGGAAAAATGCAAGTAAAACTAATCTTTCGAACACTTGTGAGATACTTCTTGAAGTAACCTAAGTTCATCACTATTGTTGTGAGAAATTATCCTTAACCAACATAGAGACCAACTATAACATGAAATTTGGTGTTTATCCCACACCGAAAAGAGGTGTCCTCACTTTTCCAGGTAAGAACCACGAACTTCTAGCTTAAGTGGATCCACTAGCTAATGTATATCTAGACAACCTATGATGACACATAGTTTATGGGACACGAGTAATAGTCAATTGTCCACTCAATACTAAGCATAATTTCCACGAAAAATTCATCAATAATATTCATCTTACCTTTAAGGGACATGGGTAATCGCCTCTAATCTTTTACTATGGGGACATGGGCGGTGACGGATCCAGGATTTTTGTTGAGGGGATACAAAGCATAAAAAAGTAAACATGTAAAAATTACAAGATGAAAAACAGAGCTAGATGGGAGGAAAATATTAATTTTAATTCGCTAAATTTAACTTATATTGTCATGTTGTGTTTATGTTCTTTCTACTTTTACGTGCTCCATTGAGCTTTTAAATTTTTTAGTGTTTTTGTTCTTTTATTTTGCAGTATTCTACTTTTTTAAAAAAAAAATTGAATTAGTGTCCATTCAATCATATGTTACTTTAAAAATCATCAAGATTCTTCAGAAAAGTGTAAAGATCGAGTTGTTAATATTATAGTGCATATTCATAAGATAAATAAATGACATCGTCAATTTTTTTTAGTTCATTTAATTCAATTTACTAGGTTAATCATTTGTAAAAAAATATTATGAACCAATCAAATAAGTTTATTTTAGTTTTCATCTCTTTAGAATCGACTTGAAAATAGTAAAAAAGAGATACTATGAAATTAAGAAAAAAATCAATTAAATAGATTTTATTTAAAAAAATACAAAACTTTAAAAATTTTCCATTCGATTAATCTAAATTTACTTTATTTCATATAAAAATTTTCTAATTCAATTTTAAATTTAATAACAATTCATTATTTTCTCAAAGAGTTTCTTTGAGTTAGTACATGAGAATAGAGTTATGTAGAAATAAAATGAACAATATAACTTAGAATAATAAAAGACAAAAATATATTTAAAAAAATGTGGCTAATAAATTTAAGCAAAGACAAATTGATAAAAAGAAATAATATAAAAAGAAAAATAGCAAAAAAAACAAATAATATAAACAAACAAAAATAATACAGTTTTTTATTTAAGCCTAAAACAATGATGTCTTTTTTGGGTATTTCTAAGCCCAAACCCTGAGCCCATCTCAACCTTTTCAAAGCAAAAAAAATGTTTGAAAAAAGTTGCACTTAGGAAAAATTATACTTGGAACCTTCAAACTAACAATGAACCTTAGCCAGTGAGCCACACTCCTCTTCAATTATTGAAGGGGTTCATTTTATTATATATACGCTTAAAATAAGAAGTTTATCTTATATATACAGTGTAATTTTTCGATGAAAGGGGTTCACCTGAACTCCCTGAGCTACACGTAGGTCTGGCCTTAGACATGGGTAATCGCCTCTTGTCTTTTCATTTGAATAGCTCCTAAAAGTTGATTCTAAGTTAGTTGAGAAAGCTTTTCAACTCTTAAGAATCCTTATGTGAGAAACTCTTTCACCTGCATGTATTAAGTAATGTGTGAGAAATCATTTCACAACAATCAACAACAACATTCATGCTTTACTCTCAAAACAACATATATCATATTTCATCAATTTCATAAAAACATATCATTCTTCATAAATTCATCTTTCATAGTTCAAAACCCATTTTCAATCATCAAAGCTTAGAAAACATGAGTTAAGCATGGGTTCATAGGGATTCATCTTAAAATCATAGAACATATCAATTCATGCATAATAGTTCATAAAACAATCCAATAAATCAATACTGAAAGAAACTCATGACATGGAAGAAAACTCTAACTTCCAATTGGAGAATTTAGGAACTCTATTAAGGGAAGAATTCCATATATGAAGACTATCATACCTAGAGGCAGAGTCAAGATTAAGAGTTTGTGGGTTCAAATTTTTCTTTAGAACCATGAATCACTTTTGTTAGGGGTTCACAAGTTAATATACATATATTTAATTTCTAATACAAATACAGAGTCTACGAAAAAGCTACTAGGTCCTTCTAATCATACCTTAGAGTTAAAAGCCTACAAACAATGGTGAATTGGAGACTTGATCTTGAAACCCTAAGTTGACTCATTCTTCTTCTTCTTTTAGAGAGAGAAATATTTGGGGAGGATGAACTTGTTCTTCTTTAGAAAAATTGAGAGAATGAATTAAATTAAGTGATTTTAGGGGTAAAAACCTTTATATAGGGGCTTTGGGTAAAGATCAAAACGACATAGTATTGATTTAAAACAGTTAGAAAATGACCCAAAATCCCCTGACTTAAAAACTGACGGACCAACTTCACGCTAGATTTTACGGCTCATCAAGGGTACCACAGACCGTTTCGCCGTCTGTGGTCCTTGACCAGTGGCTAGGGGAGAAGGCCCCCTCTTAAGTGGCTCATGACGAGCCGTTTGACGGCCTGTCAACCTCACCACGGGCTGCCTAGGCCTCCGTGGGAGGGACACTTGCAGGGCAGGTTCTGGGCACTTACCACGAGCCCTCCAACAGATCGTGGTCCCATTCACGGCCAGTCAAGGACTCCATGGTCCACTTTTGAGCTGGTGAGTTGTCCACTTGACCCTTTTCTAGCCTTTCTCGATTCTGACGTGTTACAAAGACAAAAGTTGTAAACTTATCTTAGAAGAAAAATTGAACAAACAATCATTGTAGATTATGCAATTGCATAGACAGATCAAATTTTTCCATGGAAATGAAAAAAATACATAGTTGTTTTTAAGGAGGTGGGGAACTTTGGGGACGATAATTGATATCAAAAAAGAAATAATCATTATGAAAATTTTAGTAATTAATTGGGAATTAATTCATGTGAAACTATGATTAGTAAAAAAAATTGAATAAATAAAAAAAGAAAACACAAAAAATTAAAATAAGTAGAAAATTCTTACGTGGCAGCAAGTGAACAACACCTTCAATGGTAAGATTGGTTCTTTATTTCAAGCACTAATTAAATTCAACTCAAAGTAGATTGGGGGTAAAGAAACATTCATAAAGTTACATTGCTAAACTAAGTTATGCGACCAAGTTAGGGGGGAATTTTATGTCTTTTCTCAAGTGAAAATGGTTATTTAAGTTTAGATGGAAGAGAACTTTGTGTTTTTGAAGTGAAAATGATGATTTAGGTTTAAAAAAGAAGAATGTATGCTTCATTTGCTTAATGGGTGCATGCATGTTGAAGTATATTAATGGAGGTCTTCCTACCACTGGTATTTTTTTTTTAATTTTGAAGTGAAAATGGTTTTTATGCTTTTGAAGTGAAAAATGGTGATTTAGGTTAAAATAGAAAAGAGCTTTGTGTTTTTGAAGTGAAAAATGGTGATTTAGGTTAAAATAGAAAAGAGCTTTGTGTTTTTGAAGTGAAAAATGGTGATTTAGGTTTAAAAAGAAGATGATTGTGTTTCATATTTCATTGGTGATTTGAGCGCATATTTCATTGTTGCATGTGTGTATTCTAAATAAATAACAATCTCCCCGTTTGTCGTTTGGTGATTTTGTGTGAAACTTGAAGACTATGTTATTAATGCATTGTGTGATTGAATCGCACAATAGCTAAGGTTTCTGTAGCAAGTCATATGAATTATTGAATTGGTACATGAATGTTGAGGTTGCTATAGCAAGTCACATGAATGTTCTTATACAAGATTGTGTATGCTTCATTATGCTTATTGAGTGCATGAACGTTCTTGTATATTAATGATTTAAATAGTAGTGTTACAACAAAGGTTGAATCTTTATAAGAATACAAGATTGTGTATGCTTCATTTTACTTAATGGGTACATGAATGTTCTTGTATATTAATGGATGGTCTTCATATCATTTCCTACCTTCACTCTGGTTTTTGCTTGTATCAATGGCCATAGTTTTTAAAGTAATTTTAGTCATTTTTATAATATTTTTTCATCTTGTTTAGTTTTAGCCGAATCACCAACTAAACTCATTTGGCTAGATTATTAATTTCGATTGGCTACGATTGAAATTCATTTGGTCATTTTCTTAATTGAAATTTTAGTTATTCTTTTGCAAAACCAAATTTTCAGACTTTCCCTCTCAATTCACAAAGCCCATTGTATTTTCTCAATTTCAACTCTTATTCTGGCAGCCCATATTTTAGCCCAATAATTTCCATTCCCTCTCAACCCACCACCATTTAAATGATATACAACAACAATACCAAATATTTCTTGTGTATTTCATTTGTTCACTGGAAAAGAAGTTTGAATCGATTATAGTGGTAAACTTTCTTAATTGATCTCCTGTTAATGCCACTGCTCTTATATGAGTTATTTTCTATGTGATTGGTGTCCTTGTCACTGGATGCTCGTGATTTTGTATCCTATTTATATAATTAGCAATTAATCTCCGCATGTCTTGATAATTAGCTTAAATTGTGTGAAGGACGAATTCATTTTGGTGTTGTCTGTTAGGCAGAATTTAGAAATTGCATTCATTATTTGTAGCCATCCTTAATTTGTTCTTTCGTGTCTATTTTTAGTTTAGCAGACTTTCTTTCTAATTTTTGACTTGTCGTAGTATCATGTGAATACAATTTCATTTCGGCACTAAGCGAAGCAATGTGTTCCTAGCATATCGTTTCATGTGTCTCTTGACTTAGTCATCGTGTATCTCTGTTTAGTGATTTGAATACTTTTAATGTCATAAGGTTGCAGGTTTTGATATTTGGCTTGGTTAAGATAATCTGCATAGAATTACTATTTGGTTTTGTCCAATTATTGTTTTAAGATGTGGATTAGCATAGTATGTGTATTATTTCTACATCTTTTATTCACCTACACGTGCGATAATGCATTTCTTTGCCATTCCTCTCCATCCTGCCATTCGTAGGCGTGTCATTGGCTAACATATTAATTTTAAGTGACTATTGTGTTCTTCTTATTTTTTCTTTAAAAGTTGTTGCTATCCATGTGTCTCTATATGATTTCCCCCAAATGGGATTATATATTAATTCGCACCCTCTTGGATAAAAAATGCATATTTTCCAGTAGGGTGATTTACTCTTCTTGTATTTATGTTGGTTGGACTATGTATTAACTCTTTTCCTTTACTTTGTTGCATGTGAAATCTGCTTTGAGTCCATGTGGAACTTCATCCTTGCCTCCTTTATTGGGTCGTAAAAGGCACCAATTCACTTTTTTCTTTCGTTCGACTCAACCTTCGATTATCAACAATAAGGTCGATGAATAGGTCCCGAAGCTGAAAAAACACAACATATACACTAATATACAATGTGATACGACCCCCATATACAATAGAAATGGGCCAAAAGCCCTCATAGATTTTACGATAAACTACCTTATTAGACATACATCACTACTATATATACTAATATTATCTTTACTTTCAAACAATTACATATATTACCACTTTTAATATTTTATATCATTTATTAATATATTATTTGAAGATACAATTAGATACCCACATCCCTTAAAACTAGGATTGATTAATTATCTGCATAATTAACTCTTTTACTCCAAATCAACCACTATCTCTTAATCCTCCCTCCCATATTTATCACTCAAATTTCACCATACAATTTCATTCCAACAATAGCTAATCTACTCTCTTCTTCTCAAGATATCATCACCATGACCAACAAATTCTCCTAAACCAAAATATTATTTTGTATTGTTCATTTATAACGAGATCAAATCAAAGTAACTACTACAGAGAAAACTTTCAATTCAAAGTGGGTCTTGATTGTTTGTCTTCGAAAGCAATGAATCTTAGTTTTGATTATGTTATGCCACAAAGCAAAAGGATCAAAGAGAGTATTGTAGAGAGTTTTTGTTTGTTGGTGTTCTTTAAGGCTTTCTTTGGTTATTGCGACATTGATGTGGTAGTACCAATATTACTTCGATATAGCCCTTTAAACATGTGTATCCAATAAGTAGTAATCTTAATTAAGATCTGAGTTTGTATTTTTAGTAATGGGGTATCTGAACATGTATATGTATCCACCATTTTATTTCAGATACATGATTTTTAACAACACCGTGATATTAATGATACGACATACTCTACAATCGTGATTTGCTCTTAAATTTATGTGTTTCAGCTACATTTCATATTTAGATACACATAATTAAATGTATATGCTTATTATATATTTGAGATACATGTTTTTGGATATAACGTATGAAATTCAGATACACATAATTAGATGTATATGCTTCTTCTTTTTGTATATTCCATATTTAGATACACATAGTTAGATGTATATGCTTACTATGTATTCGAGATACATGTTTTTGGATATAACATATGCAATTGATACTTGATACATCAAATTAATGCTAGATACATATAAAAGATACATGAAATTAATATTAGATATATATAAATAGATACCTAAAATTAATACTAGATACATATAACAAATTAAATACATGAAATTAATGTTAGATACTTCTATGATACATATCAATGTACTTGTATGACACTCATGCATCTAAGTGTTTAGTTTGTTGGATACATCATATATTGATAATAGATACATCACATTAATGAATTTATTATTTTAAGAGTAATAATTTGAAATTAATTAAATTTACATTACCAAGATATACATGTTTTATCTTATATTAATAATATTAATGAATTTACTATTTCAAAGAATAATAAAATAAAATTAATTATCTATGTATTTTGAAAATCCTCAATTACTCCTCTAATTAAGGAAATAAGTTACAACCAATTAATTTAAATAAATAAATTTTTTATCACAATTTTAAAATTCGACAGATATATGTATCTCATGGATTCAGACTCATGTATCCTAATCATAAAATATGGTAGAGGAAGTAATATTTGAAACTATTGGGAATCTTAATAATTAAGACCGAAACTAGTGGGATTTATGTGATTTGCTCAGTACTTTTTTTCTCTCCTTCAAAATATGTTTATAAATATATTTACCTATTGTCTTACATATGCCACTAAACTATACCAACTTAAATTGTTTTTGATATTTATATTTTTACAAACACTGATTTCCTATCTTGTTTACCCTATGTAATATGGTCCAATCTTGTCGAAGATGACAACATCACAATTTTTGTTAATATGTAAATAGTGTAGAGATATTTTAGATTTGATTCTATAATCTTTGTAAATAAGAAAATTGTTTGATTCTATTAACTTTTGTAAAATAGGAAGCTTATATTAACCCCTTAACTCCAGGCTAAATAACTAACAATAAGTTCTTTCCATGTATTGTAACTTGCAGACTAATACAAAAGAACTATTATGTTTAAGATTTGAACTTGGTATTAGAGTTGTAACGACCCGTAAAATGAATAGGTGAAACTAGAGCCTAACTAGCGTGTCTTGGAGTTGATGTGAGGTTTGAGGTGGTAGCATGTTGTCCCGAGCTTAGGTTGAGGGGTTTAGGGGTTAAACGTCAAGGTACGACTCCCCTAGGACCACGAGGTGCTTGAGGATGACCCTAAAGCCTAACCCCCAAGGCCCCTTGAAACCAAAAAGCTGCCAAGAATGTTGTGAACCACGGATGGGACCTGCGGGGCGTAGGTCCATCCACACCTCGTGGTCTTGCTACGTAGTTCAAGGGCCACATTGACATGCTGTATCCCCAAACCACGGACCAGAAGGACAGGGCGTAGCCCAACCTACGGTCCGTAGGTGAGGGGGCTTCGTTTGCACCTGCAAAAGTTGTAATGGTTCGGCGAAGTTGGGGGTGAATTGGTAAATTCACCTTAAGTCTAGTTTGGTTGGGGGACAATTTTAGTTAGTTATTTATGGTATTTTAAGGGTTTTTAAAGTATTTAAACATATTTTAGACTTCATTATTTCAAAACCCAAAATACCAACTCCCCTCCCCTCCAAAAGTTCTCTCTAGAAACCTCCATTGGAGGTGAAGACTTCAAGCTTCCAAGGTCAAGACTTCAAGTTTTTCAAGGGATTTTCGTGGATTTCTTCCATTAAAGGTATGATGGTCTTCATCCTTGACTTAGTTTCTTTCAAGGAGCCAATTTCAAAGTTGATTTCAAGTCTTCAAAGTTTACCCCAAAACCCTAGTTTTCAATCTATGCATGGGTTTGATTCAAAACGATTTCTAAAGGCTTTATTGCACGAATTATGAATGAATTGTGGATTTAAAGATGAATTAAGATAATTTCTTCCTAGAACCCATGTTTCCCCCCAAATTCCTAAGTTGTTATTTGAGATTGAGATTTGATTGATTATGAAGTATGTGAATTGTTTATGTGTATATGGATATAGAATGTTGAAATTATGTTATTAATCTTTCCTAATTGTATTGATCTAAGGTGTGTGGGTGAATGTGATCCATGGCCTTGAAAGGTAAGGTATGAAGGTTAATGTATGTGTATGATGTGAAGAATATGTGTGTGATCTCAATGAATGTGTTATGTTCATGTTTAGAATGTAATTGTGTTATGATTGAAGGTTATTTCTCAATTAACACTTATGAATGATGATGCTATATGTGAAAGGTTATTCTCACATACTCACACACACTCATGAATGAATAATGAATGAAGTTCAATGATTATGTTAATGATGAAGTACTTATTGAAAGGCTATTCTCAATTGTACTCTAATGAATGATAATGACATGTTGTGAAAGGACTTTCTCACAATATGGGATTCTTAGGTGAAATGTTATTCTTATCTTTGAATCTATGAGCGTTCCAATGAATGAATGTTGGGTTTGGGATGGATGCCCACACGTGAGTTGAGGCGGGGTGTCTAGTAACAATCTCTTATCCCATAATGAATGAATGTAATGAATGTTAAGTACTTCATAGGGAATAATGTCAAGCACCGAGTGGATATGATATGAGATGGAAGCCCTCACGTGAGTTGAGGCGGGATTTCTAGTAGCAATCTCTTGAGATGGATGCCCTCACGTGAGTTGAGGAAGGGTATCTAGTAGCAATCTCCCTATCCCATAACTATGTGCCCACATAGGATATTAGCTAGTGGATCCACCTAAGCTAAAAACAATCCTACCTTAGGCAAGTAGGAATCCCTTATCCGGTGAGGGTGACACCGAGATTCCATGAATTTCTCACATGGTTTATGTCAGTTAAGGCTTACCCCCACAAAGAATGTTAGTGAAGTATGGCTTCTCAAGGATGCACTACTTAGTGTGGGTTGTGGTATGGGACACCATCTATGCATTGCACAAGTAGGCTTTGAGAGGGGCTATGGTATGCTCCTTTATAATGTTAAATGAAATGAATGTGCTCTTATGATGATATTAATGAAGAATGTTGGTTTAATGTCTAATGAATGAAAGTGTGCTTAATGTAATGAAACTAATGAAGAATGTTGCTTAAATGCTTATCTGTTTAATGTAAGGATGCATGTTATACTTGGAATGTATTATGGGTTACTTCCTTGTTATGACTTGTTGAGAATGAATGTGCCTTGTCTATGGTGACTTCAAAAGAGTACTTAGTGTGAGTAGTAGTATGGTATGCTACTTGCACATTGCACAAGTATGACTTAGGGGTTGTCTTAGGTGATGGTCCTTATGTGATGATATGACTTTTGTAAGGTTTATGTCTCTTATGTATGAGTATTGTGTAAAGATGGAAAGGTTGAATGGTAAGTTCACTTTTGATGACCTTAAGGTGGTACTTTAGTGTGGATGGTGGTATGTGACGCTATCCATACATTGCACAAGGTATAACTTGAGGGTTACTTGAGGTGAAGGCTTAATGTGAAGGTAATGGTTTATATTTTGATTATGTTCTAATATGAGGATATGACTTGTATGTTGGTTATGGTTGTATATTATGCCTATTATGCTTATGTTCATTAAGTTTTCTCAAAATGACATATATCATGACTTTCAAATAAAATGTTCGTTTTAAGCATGCTTTTGCATGGCTATCATACTTAGCACTTAATTGTGCTAACCCATTATTCTTCATGTTTTACTACATGTGTAGGTTCCGACAATTGAGTGATTCTCGGTTCTCCAAGACTAAGTGGTATTTCCTCATAGATCTAGGACAAGTAGTTGATGTTTCCTTTCTTTTCATGTAATAGACATTTGTTAGTCTTTTGATTGTAAAGGGTCGTGACCCTATTTTGTTTCAAGTGTGTTGTTTAGATGGCCATGTGAGACGATAGACTTCCGCTTGCTTTTAATGTTTTTGGTTGTTAGATTTATAAAAGAAATATTTTAATTTCATACTATTTCTAAATATTTTATGTTATGAATGCTATGAGTCTTGTATCAGACCCCTTCGAGGTCGAGTACGCTGTGTTGCATCCGGGGTCTAGACTCGGATCATGACAAGAGCCATGGGAAAAATCAGATGTTTTCGACTCTACCCCGATTATTATTCAATCTAAAAATTGCTCTTTCAAAGCAAAAATTATTTTAAATGAAACAAATTATTATATGTGGTCTCAAATCATAGAGATGCATATTGCTGAAAAAAAGAAATTGTCGTTTACTCGTGGGATTACACAACCACCACCTACTTAAAAAGATGAATGATATGAGAAATGGTACACAAACAATCAAAAGGTTAATATGTGGCTTTTGATGTATATGTTTCTTGAGATTATGAATCGATATATTCGCTTACCTACTACTCAATAAATTTAGAAAGCTTTGTCAACAACCTTCTTTGATGGAACAAATGAACTATAAGTCTTCACATTCAATCAAAAGGCTTTTTTTGTCAAACAATATGACAAATCTCTCTCTTTATAGTATGGAGAACTAATTGAAATTTTCAGTGAGTTGGATCATCGTGATAAGGTGATCATGAAAAATGAGAAGTATGTCACTTCTTACGCAAGTCTATTCAACGACAATGGGTGCACATCTTTCTTGCTGGTTTAGATGGTGAATTTGAACAAATTCATGGTGAAATCTTGAGGAAGAAACATGTTCCAAAAGTAAAAGAATGTTACTCAATGGTTCGTCGTTAATCTGTCCGGCAATGCCACTCTGAATGGAGAACTTGAAAAATTTGAAACATCATCCATGATGACAAAATACAGATCTAATCAAAATCGGTTCTGTCAAAATCAACCAAATCGAATGAGGTCTAAAGGTATCAACAAGTCCATCTATAAGTGTACTCAGTGTAATCAACTAGGGCACACAAAAGATCGTTTTTGAAGTGGTGGGATATCAATACTAGTGGATTCATAACCATGATTCAAGAAGGAGAAATGCAACCAAGAGTTCCACTGCTGCAATTGTAGAAACAAATATCAAGGAATATGCTTTTGGACAATCCACAACCTTGGTAGCAATGAGAGGAAACAATAGCAAGGCTTTAAATTCAGTTGCACTTATTTATTATAGTACATGGATAATTGATTCCAGATTTACAGATCTCATGAAATTTGATTCTAGACAAGTTCTATCCCTTAAACCCTTATCACAAAAGTATATCTCCACCACTAATGGTTCTTCAACACCTACCATTGGGGAAAGATCCTTGCCTATCATTAATAATTTGAATTTTGATTGTCTTAGTAATTCCATCATTGGATTGTAATCTTTTGTCTGTTTCTAAAATTACCACTACTCTATCTTGTGTTGTGATGTTTTTGGTTGACTTTTGTGTGTTTAAGGACATCCGACGAGGAAAATAATTGATTATGGTAATAGACGACAAAAGTTGTATTACTTGGATTTGGAGTAGAAAAGTTCTAATTAGTTGCATTAATCATTATCCACTGACGTTTTTAGTTTGAGGACAAAACAAGGAAATTTGATATTTGGCTATGACATTGACGATTACAACATGCTTCTTTTGGCTATCTTAAGAAATTATTTCCTAAGTTATTTACAAAATTTGTTGCTTCTAGTTTTCATTGTGATGTCTTTAAACTTTCAAAGAGTCACCATATATTTTTTTTCACTAAGAATGAATAAAAGTTCAATTCCTTTATTATTATACATTCAAATGTCTGGGGTCTATCCAAGGTGAATACATTAGGTGGATCACGTTAGTTTATTACTTTTATAAATAATTGTATTAGAATGACTTGAGTGTGCTTAATGAAGTTCAAAAGTGAAGTGAATCTGTTGTTTTAAAAGTTTCATAAAATTATTTGCACTTAATATAATGTCCAAGTAAAGATTCTAAGTGGTGACAATGGGGGAGAGTATTCCATCTATGAACTTTAGTGATATTTGGAAGCACAAAGAATTGTTCATCACACTACTTGTCCTAATACACCCCAACAAAATAGGGTAGTCAAGAGAAAAAATCACCATTTGTTAGAAGTTGTTCATGCTCTATTGATTGAAGCTCATATATCACAACATTATTGGGGAGAAACACTCACTTGTGCAACATCTTTAATTAATTGAGTACCTTTTAGCAAAATTAACTTGGGAACACCATCTCAAGCTCTTGCTGAAGCGGTGATTTCACCGACAGTCCAAAATTTGACTACTCGTGTTTTTGGTTGTAGAATTTTTGCATCTTCATAAGCATCAACGCGATAAGTTATCCCCTCGTGCATTGCATTGTGTTTTTTGGGATATGCTACTCATAAAAAAGGTACTGATGTTTTTATCCTCCAACTCAATAAATGTTTGTTACCATGAATGTTGTTTTTCATGAAAAGTCTGTATTTTGCTAATGAAACAAAACTCCAAGGGGAAGACCTCAATGATATTTTGTCTCTAAATCATAAAAAATAATACTTTATGCGCCTAGTAACCAGGTTGTAGATGAACGAAGTTTATTTGGTGATGAACATCAAGAAACAGGACATAACCAAGATTTGGTAGAATCAGATTTGGGTATTGCTGATAATGAGGAAATTGAAGAAGAGGATTTGGGTGGTAATAAAAATCAAGAAATTGGAGAAGTTAGTCCAATATCACATGAATCCCTCACCTAACAAGAACCTGATGGACCAAACCAATCGTCACCAACTTAGGATGTTTTTGATTTCGTAATCGAACCATCAGTCAAACAACTACCACCACGACACAATAGAGGTCTTCCTAAACCCACCTATGAACCAGAAATTTCTGGTAAGACTAGATACCGATTGAGCCATTATGTGTCTAATCATCATTTGTAGAAATCAAGATACATAAATTAACACAAGAAAAGGAAATCAAAAGAAACCTAAAGGTATATTAAACCTAAAAACCACAATCTATTAATCTGAATCTCTTACAAAGACCTCATGGAAATTGATTCTCCAAGCAACCCCCATTTTAAAACAAAGTTCAATAGAAACTTCACCAAGCTCTCAACTCTCAAAGGAGATCCAATTCATCAATCATTCATATTCAAATAAGTCTACCTAAAAAGAAGACCCAAATTAGCTAATTATAGTTTTAGGTTATTATTACATATGATGCCCAAAAGTGGCCCAAAAAAAGGATAAAGGGCGAGTTGGATCGTGCTCGCCTAAGGAACTCAGTGAGTCACCGAAGTGACCTTCAACTTGCCGAATATGGCAAATTATCAGTAGCTCCCTGGAAATTTAGGCGAGCTTGGAGCCCTCGCCTAGGCCATTAGGCGAGTCGTCGAAGTTGCCTCCAGCTCGCCGAATGAGGCAGCTTCTGCACTTGCTCTTCCTTGCTTCGTTAGACCTCCCACACTCCAAGCTATCATCCAAACATGGTATTGCTCAATTGGGAGCTCCTTCCATACGTGTATGCTGCTATTCAAGGCATGGAATCCCCTCTTTGTTATCAACTCTAGCTCAAGAACCTCCATCTTTGTGAACAATCCTTCCATACTTTGAAGTTCCCAAACTTGGCTTTTAGTGAATGGCCTTGAGGCAATATGGATTGCATCATTCTCCCCTTCTTGAAAAGGACTCTTCCTCGAATCCAAACCTTGCAAAACCATAGGGAAAGCAAATAACAACAAGATCCTCATGGCATGAGGGTTAGCGTTAGCAATAACTATTCTATCACCATGCCAAGGATGCACAAACTTAACATATAACCAAGCATCAAAATGATCAACGACTATAACCCATCAAAACAAGATATACTTGTCTACATAAGAGACTTTGACAAAGGGGTAAAGCGAAGGAACCATTACACTTAGGCAACCACACATCTAAACCTTCATTGGTTTCATATTTCAACAAGCACAATTCCACTTTTAAGTCAAGTAGCACATGAACACCCACATACCTAAGTGCAAAGTCATTAACAATGTTAACCCACGTTAAGACTCCACCCAATGCACTAGCTAACTTCAAGAATGTAATTATTCCCAAATCATGAGCGGGGTCAAGTACAAAAGTATTTCCCACACAAATTGGCAAACATACCTCATTCAAGCACAGAGGATCAAGTAATAACACCAAGTAAGAATCATATGAAAGAAAGAAAGTGTTACTACCATACTCATCACAATTTAGACTAACACCGGGGTCAAATGGGAAGGAAATACATAGAATCGAGTCAAAGAGACTCCCATTTGCCCTATTCATACTACTATTAACATAAAATATGCTACCCACATAAGCATGAGTATCATCATATGCAAATAGATAATAGAGAAAGGTGTCTCGCAAAACAACTTCATTTAAGGTGTTTTCATAGGTATGACTACTAATAGGCTCAAAATCATTGGTCATACCATTAAGAATTAGAACACATCAAGAAGAAGTGGTAATGGGAAAACAAATACCACTTTCCGTCTCATCATAATCCTTCCCCACAAGAGTACTCTCATCTTCGAAGAAGAGATTTCCATCTTTGGGAGGAAAATCTTCACACCATAGCGGGTTACTATAAAAAGTATAGCTATCAAGAACTACAATATTCTCATTATTCACACAACTAGGCACTTCACTAGGAGTGATTTCATCATCTTCAAACAAGATATTGTACTTAAAGAGGGAATGATCAACCATCGGGGGAGAATTAAAACATGCAAGTTCACCCTAAAAAAGACACATATCATTTTTCGAAGCATTGTTAAGCACATGAACTCTATGAGCAAAACAAGTAATAGGGTCTTTAACAAAAGATATGCTCTAAGAGTCACTCTTATTCAAATGATCAACATTATCATCAGTATCACCAAATTGAGGTTCCTTAATCACATCACAAGATTCCTCAATTAGTGAACTACACTCAAATACAAGTTGATCAACACAAGTATCACATGATAATGAACTATCCCTCAATGCACGGGTGTCAACACTAGATGGACACAAATCGATCTTACTAGAAGAATAAATTCGGTCATCAATAGGATCAACTAGTGTATCCACACTCTCAACATGTACATTGTCAACACATGGTAAAGAAACATTAGGCTCACATAAAGAAAATCTATCACTTATACTGTGTTTATTTGCAATTGTAAAAGTGTTAAGTTTAGCTATTGTACCTTGATGCTCGCAAGAAAGATCTTCTTTACCTTGGAATGACACTCCCATAGGAATGTTGGGACACCCCCAAAAATGCATCCATCATACCTTCAATGGTAGGCTCTTTGTTGGGAATTCGTTTTCCTCCATTCATCATTCTTGTACCTACATAAGAACCCTTACAAAGTGAAGGATAAACAAAAGGGTTAGATTGAGATTGTGGAAACCTCCTCACTTCACTCCACTCATCGTCTCCTTTTTCCGCTCTAAGGTTGCCTCCTTGCTCTTTCTTACTCCTCTCAATCTTTTGTCTTTCATTTTGTACCTTAGGAGGAGGAAATAGATGTGTTCCCCATTGATCCATAATATAGTTAGACCATTTTTGCTCGTTTGGAACCCTATGTTTGTTAAACCAATTGGTTCCAAAACACAAGTGACAAAAGTCCATGGGTATTACATCACACAAAAACTCCTCATAGTATTCACCACATGTGAAAGAGACCTTTACAACTTCGGTAACCTTACCTCCCTCCATGGTGCATGTATATCGCCTTGATATTCAGGGTAGTCTCAAGTAGGCTACCGTAGATGGAGTGATGTAGTTTAGATTGCAACAATCATCAAGGACAAGATCAAACCCCAAAGCTCCATAAATGTCAACATTTATTCTAAGAACTTGAATCCTTGGGTCAACATGATAAAGCTTTGTGTACCCCTTTGGCACATACTTGAATCTCATAAGCCCTTTCAATTCTTCCCATGTCAAAGGGTTGGCATTTCCATTGAGTCCTCGAAGCCATCCCGCATGTTTCCACCAACTCAATGCAAGACCTTTAAAGTGTTCAAGGGCATACATGGATTGCTCAATGTCTTCCAAATCATGGTTTTGGAAATTCCACTCACATTGCCATTCCCAATCAAGATACGCCTCGGGATCACACTTTCCTTCAAAAATAGGAAGACCAACCCTTTTCATATCGAGACCCCTAACACATCCCCTATATCTACCTTGGTTCGTATATCCTTGTAATACCTTATAATTAATTAAGGGTATATCTGTCTTTAGATTTATAAAAGGGATAGATAAGCAATTGGCTTTAAAAAAGAAGAAGAGGAAAATTCAAAGTCAATGGGCTTACCCCATCTTGTACGTGAAAAGGAAGAGCAATTACCTTAGCAGCTTTAAAAAAAAAGGCTGAAGTCAGCCATCTGAAGGAAAAAAAATAAGAGTTGTTGTCTTACGTTTCAATAAAGAAGAGATGAACAAAGAAAAAAATTCAAGACTCGATTCACAAGTAAATAGAGAAGCAGAAGAGGAAGGTAAGTTTTTAACCGAGTTTAAGATTTGATCTGTATATTCCATGGCTATAGAACTGGGGTTGAGATTTAAAGAAACATGGATTAAAAAATTAGATGAATTTGTTAAATTTGATGAAAAGAGAGAGAGGACAATGAGTTGGAATGTAAATTGTTGTACTTCAACATACAACAAAGAAAAGAGGTAGAACAGTAAATCTATTTTTGGTTGTTTAAAGCACAAATTTAGATAATTTTTGGTATGCGAATATTTTTGGATATAAGCATATTTTATATTAGTCAAGTATACTCCTAGTTCAACAGTAAGAGTTACATTGTGATGTTAAATCTAGATTGTTGTTAACAGTAGAGGATAGCCAGAGGAATTTCTTGAGCTATAACAAGATGGAGATAGTTAGAATTTTAACTTGTTGCTTAAATTGAAGGACGAATAAGTTGGTGAATAAGATAGTTTGACATAATGAGAGTCAAAACTTAAACCAGAGAGTTGGATATTTAAAATAGTTATCAAATTAGCTTAAACATAGAAATTAACACGAGATCGATATTATGTGAATTTTAGATTGATCGAAGGAAGTCATACGGATTGCTTGAGGTGACAAGTTTGGTAATTCGACAGGAGTACTATGAGTAGTAATCTTACCACAATTTGTATTTCACAAATTTTATGATTTTTACATGGTTTATAAAGTAAATGTGTTACCGAATGTTTTGAACTTGCATGTGGGACGAGTTTTATACTTGATATCATACCGAAATGATTATTTGAGATGATCTCATTTTTATAAGATATGATTACCACTATTGAAAGGGTTTTACACTTATTTGAGAAATGGTATTTTGACATGTGATTATTAAACTTTGAAATAATATGATTTAATAGTTAAATGTTCTGTTCAATTTTAAAATGGTTCTATTGATTACAAGAAATGTATAAATGGGAGTAGACCTTGATGAGCCTTGTAGCTAATGACGGGTTCGTTAGACCTGGTTCACCTTGTAGTTATAGATTACCTATAAAGCCCTTGCTAGTAGGAAGGTAGAATTAGCTAACGTTATCGATATCCCTCGAGTAGGGATCTACTGATGATATGAATATTTAACTCCTTTATGAGGAGTTCACTGTTATTGGTTACTTCATAAAGAGAAGGCCACACTGATTACATGATTCATCTTGGGAAACCTCCCAAATATAAGATTTGATATGAAAGTGTTTTTCTGAGTTTACTATTAAGTGTTGACATTTATTTTTCTTAAATGAGGCAAATAAGATTGAATATTGTTACCGTTTCTAAAAAAGTGTTGATTTTACCATTTGATTTTCATACTAGTATGTTTTATGTCTTGTCCCTCATTAAAATGGTTGGGGTTAAGTGTTATTACTCACTGAGCTAGCATCTCACTCCTCGCTAAAAGTTCTTACAGAGAACTCTGGTGATATTGACGAGGATTTCATTAACTAGAGAGTAATTTGGTAGCATTTAGTGAGCCCCGCATTACTTCGCGTGGCAAGAGATTTATCGATTTGCTATGTTTTTTTTAAACTCTTAGAGTCACTCCATTTGTCAGTCCTTTATTACAGTCATGATCATTCCTTCGTATTGTAGTGAAGTAACTAGTTTTAAACTTATTTTCGTAATTGGAGAAGAATTGGTATAATTGTGTGGCAATTGAATTGTTGATGGATATTGGGTCGTGAGTTAGAGATGTTATTAGTTGTATTGTTGAATTCTAAGACAGGAAAGAATTGGAAAGGCCCAAAAACAAAGGAAACTCTGCCCGATTTTCTATAGATTTATATTAAGGCCTTCTTTGGGATTCTTTCCCCTTAGCGCCGGTCACAAACCTAATTTGGGTCGTGACAAAGTTAGTGTCAAAGCCTAAGTTATTCCTGTGACTCATGGAGCACACATTAGTAGTAGAATCTCAATTATTGTTATGTTGCCAGCCATTTCTATAATCGTGATTCTGCGAGGGTGTGATAGGATGTGTATGTCTTTCTTTCTTACTCAGTATTGTGTGTGCGATTGATAGTCAACTAGATGAATCTAATATTGTTTATCTTTTCAACACATGCCTTGAACTTAGTCGCCCAATAACAAGAATAGTCCAAAGGTTCGAAGGAATCAAGGGTCACCTTTGTAAACACCCATCTTTTCCAATTAAGGGGAAACAAACAAAAGTGGTTGGAAAATCCAAGAAAGAGGTTCTTATGTCATTGTGAGGAATTTTCGTGCACCCATGTGAAAGGTAATATATCTTTCTCTGAAAAGAGTACTACTCTGCACTTTAGCAACATGAGAGTGTTACCATTGAGACACTTAACCTTCTGTACCGATCCAAAGATAATAATGGACATAATGAATGGAGTCAGGCAACAAAATAGGGCCCAAGACTAGCGCCAGACAACTACAAAGATTAAGATTTGTTTCACAAAGAAAATAAAAATGTAGGCTTGAGAGTTTCTAAAAATGAAACCTCCTAGGTTCTAGCAACTCAAAGATCCTTAAAGGTTTTTGGTAAAGATGCTTGGGTGAAATACTTAAAACTTTACGAGTTTTAGCATGTTCCAACAAGTGTATTGTAGATCTGGACGCGTACAAACAATGAACATGCCAAAATTCATGGTATAATATTGTATTGTTCGAAATACCTATAGGGCAACACCAACGACTCAGGGCGATTCACTAAGTTATTATGGATTGTTTCTTTCTAGACAGTTGAAAAAGAGTAACTTGATAAGAAATTTTAAGGAATTTGTTCAAAATGATGGTTGGAACTAATATATGACTCTGGATTATTCAATTGGCTAAATATGCTCCCTATTTATTATCTAACAAAGTTTTTTGAAGGTTTAGAAATTTTTGAAAGGATGGTTAGCCTCTTAGACTGCGCAGTAACCTCGCACACAAATGCTTTACCTACTTTGAGGTTGTTGACATTTCTAACACATTTTGAAAAACATGTAAAGTTATAAAAAGAGCAACCATGGATTCATGCTAGGTTGAAACTGAAAAAAAAGAGAGAAGGAAATCTTAGGCTCTAGAAATTAGTGATGTTATACCATGATGAGGGTTCAACATTTACTAAAGGGCATGAGGGAGGAGATATCTAGTCTAATTTAGAAATGGTATTGGTAGTGACATAATTTAAAGATGTATTTTTGTGGATTTGCCAAGACCTACTAGCACGATAAATAGATTTTTCTATTGACTTGGTGTGTGAAGTGCAACCCTTTTGATGCCCCTATATCGTATGACACCAAAGGAGTTCAGAAGAGATAAGTAAATAATTGTAGGTCATATTAAATAAAGGTTCACTGGACTGAAGGTATCACTATGGCGTGCTTCGACTACATACTTTTGAACAAAGTAACGGCATAATAAATCCTTGTTGTTTGGAATAGTTTTCATACATGATTGGTTACAACGAGTCATCCTCTTGTCGGAAAATCAATCCTCACTGTGGGTTATTATCAACTTACAATCAAAGAAAGATGATATTTCTAAGACCACCTCCAAATTTAAGGGCAAATATATTGAGTTCCCTGTGATATCTTTCAGACTGGTCAATGTTAAATGTGCATTCGTGGACTTAATAAATAGGGTGTTCAAGATATTTTGTACAAATTATTTATAGTCTTTGCAGATGATATTTCTGTATACTCTCATAGTCGAGAATAACATACAAATGAGGAGGAATTGGTTACAAACATTGTGAGACATCGACACTATGCAAATGCTAAGTACAATTGTGATTAGACTCAATAGCATTGCTCGGGTGTGTTGTATCAAATGATGGGATTTCAGCGACACCTAAGATTGAAAAAGTAGGTCAGAAATGATACAAGCCCACTACTCTTACAGAGAATAACAACTTCTTGATTTTGACAGGCTAATACAAGCATTTTGTGCATAGTTTCTTGGGAATAACACTTCTCTAGAAATTACAACTCCACTTAATTATCAGCTACCAAAAAAAAGTGAAGTTTCTGTAAACAGAGAAATATGAATAGATGCTTTTAGAAGCTCAAAATATTTTTGATCACCACAACAGTGTTAGCCTTCCAGTTAAGTTTTGGAGGATTCATGACGCTCTGTGATGTTTCGAGGGTGGGATTATGATGTGTTCTCATTAAGAAAGATTTTGTGATAGTTATACTTTGAGATATCTGGATAAGCATGTACAGAACCGCCCTCTCATAATTTGAAGGTGGTTACAATGGCATTTGCGCTAAAGTTCGAAAGCAGTCTTATATAATGAAACCAATGCAAATTATACAAATCGCAAGAACCTAAAATGTGTGTTCCAAAAAAAAAAGATTTGATCCTTCCATTTACACGGATGGACAAAACTACTCTATGTTTATGTAAAATTTTACTATTCGATCGTCATCTGGGAAACAAAGTTGTTTAGATAAATGCATTGAAAAGGAAATCCATATGTTATATGGAACATATTGCTCACTCAAAATGACTTTTAGCTGGTGAAGAAGTGGAAGTTTTTGGAGAGTCCAGATAATATAACAACATGCTTCTTTGTAGGACAGGCAGACTGGACGATGAAACATGCAGGTGAAATTGTCTAAGTATGGCTACTTATATAAGGGAATATAGCTCATGCGAAAGGACTTTTAGCCTAGAATTTGTACATACTCAGGGATACAAGTATCAAATTAGTGTGAGAAACACAGAGACAATGTTTGCTTATGTTCAGCTCAAGTCTTTTTTGGTAACACACATCAAGGCCAACTAATACGAGGATGAGAAGTACTCTAATTATCAAAATGAGATTCTAGCGGGTAAATACAAGGATACGACTTTTGATTATTATGTTATTTCCCTTTAACATAGATGGTTTAAGGCAGATTATTCTTGAGGAAGCCATAACTCTAACTACATTATAGGTCCAGGATCACTAAGAAGTAATATTTCCTTAAAGAATTATATTAGTAGGAGAAAACAAATGTTGCTATCCTTGTTTCTAATTGTTTGACTGGTTAACATGTTAAAGTTGAGCATCAACGACCCTTAAGATTAATACAACAACTCGTGATCTTTAGAGTGAATATGAAAGCATTACCATGGATTTTGCAATCCATTTTCCATGAACCCCTAGAGGTTATCACTCTGTATGGGTAGTTGTAAGTCGACTAACTCGGGACATAAAGGAGGAATATAGTAGAGAAATGCATGAATGGAATTTTTGACTCTATGAGGTTCCATTATTGTTTATATTGGATGGTAAATCACAATGTACAACATATTTTTGAAAATTGTTTGTATTAAACCTTGACTACATTTCCAGAGGATATGCTAAATTTTTTTGTTCTTAATGTAATTGGAGGTAGTTGAGATGCTTATCTAGCATTGGCTGAAATTGCCTATCACAACAACTCACACTTACGCAATATATGGATCCATATGAAGAATTATGATAGGTGACGTCTTTCTCCTATCAGAAAGTATGATGTTGGAGACATTAATGTATTGGGACCAGACTTGGTATTGAAAGCTTGGTAAAGGTTCAGTTAGTTAGACAAAAGTTGCTCGCAATTCAAGTAGGTGAAAGTCTTATACATATAAGAGGAAAGGAAATTTAGAGTACATAGTTGGGGACAAAACCTTCCTAAGAGTCGATCAAGGAATAACGTGAAGTGATTTGAAAAGAAGAAGAAGAAGAGGAGAAAATTTGAGCTCAAAATTTGAACGACCATATAAAATTTCTTAACTAGGTGAGAGTGTGGTGTCGTATCATTTAGGACTTCCTTTTTGTGATGTATTTTACTCGTCCAGTATGTCATGTCTGCTAAGAAAATGTATAATAACCTCTTCTCGTGTGCTTGAAGCAGCAATGGCTATTATTGACATATGCAGAGAAACCAGTGGCTATTATTGAAAAACAAGTGAAAGGGTAACGACCAAAATTTATCCGTAAAAGTCTTATATCGAAATAAAACTATTGACGAAGCTACTTGAAAGTTGGAAAATGACATGCGAGTCAAAGGTCCTCAATTACTTCCATCCACAGGTATGCACTTGTTTCAATTTGGGGACCGAATTTGTTAAGGTGGAGAGAATGTAATACCTTATAATTAATTAAGGGCATATCTGTCTTTAGTTTTATAAAAGGGATAGATAAGAAATTGGCTTTAAAAAACAAGAAGAGGAAAATTCAAAGTCAATGGGCTTAGCCCATCTTGTACGTGTAAAGGAAGGGCAATTACCTTCCAGCTTTAGAAAAAAGAGAGGCTGAAGTTAGCCATCTGAAGGAAAAAAATATAAGAGTTGTTGTCTTACGTTTCAATAAAGAAGTGATGAACGAAGAAAAAAATTCAAGACCTCGATTCACAAGTAAATAGAGAAGCAGGAGAGGAGGTAAGTTTTTAACCTAGTTTATAGATTTAATTTGTATATTCCATGACTATAGAATTGGGGTTGAGATTTAAAGAAACATGGATTAAAGAATTAGAGGAATTTGTTAAATTTCATGAACGGAGAGAGGACAATGAGTTGGAATGTAAATTGTTGTACTTCAACACACAACAAAGTAAAAGGGTAGGACAATAAAGCTATTTTTGGTTGTTTAAAGCTCAAATTTAGATAATTATTGGTCTGAGAATATTTCTGTATATAAGCATATTTTATATAGCTACTGTCAAGTATACTCCTAGTTCAATAGTAAGAGTTACATTTTGATGTTAAAACTAGATTGTTGTTAAGAGTTGTGGATAGTTAGAGGAATTGTTTGAGCTA
This sequence comes from Solanum gracilifrons, assembly GCA_029582605.1. Lineage (NCBI taxonomy): Eukaryota > Viridiplantae > Streptophyta > Magnoliopsida > Solanales > Solanaceae > Solanum > Solanum gracilifrons. The sequence continues at coordinate 23,837 of JAJOOH010000703.1, forward strand.
CAACAAGATGGAGATATTTAGAATTTTAACTTCTTGTTGCTTAAATTGAAGGACGAAAAAGTTGGTGAATAAGATAGTTTGACATAATGAGAGTTAAAACTTAAACCCGAAAGTTGGATATTTAAAATAGTTATCAAATTAGCTTAAACATAGAAACTAATATGAGATCAATATTATGTGAATTTTAGATTGATCGAAGGAAGTCATACGGATTGCTTGAGGTGACAAGTTTGGTAATTCGACAGGAGTACTGTGAGTAGTAATCTTACCACAATTTTATTTTACAAATTTTATGATTTTTACATGGTTTATAAAGTAAATGTGTTACCGAATGTTTTGAACTTGCATGTGGGATGAGTCTTTTACTTGATATGATATCGAAAATATTATTTGAGATGATCTCACTTTTAGAAGATATGATTACCGTTATTGAAAGGGTTTTACACTTATTTGAGAAATGGTATTTTGACATGTGATTGTTAAACTTTGAAATAATATGATTTGATAAGATTTAAATGTTCTGTTCAATTTTTAAATGCTTCTATTGATTATATGAAAAGTATAAATGGAATTAGACCTTGATGAATCTCGTAGCTAATGAGGGTTCGTTAGACCTGGTGCACCTTGTAGTTACAAATTACCGATAAAGCCCTTGCTAGTGGGAAGGTAGAACTAGCATACCGTTACTGATATCCCTCGAGTAGGGATCTACTGATATGAATATTTAACTCCTTTATGAGGAGTTAATTGTTTTTGGTTACTTCTTAAAGAGAAGTTCACACTGATTACATGATTCATCATTTGGAAACCTCACAAATATAAGATTTGATATGAAAGTATTTTCTGAGTTTACTACTATGCGTTTACATTGATTTTGCTTATATGAGGCAAATAAGATTGAATATTATTACCGTTTCTGAAAATGGTATTGATTTTACCATTTGGTTTTCATACTAGCATGTTTTCTGACTTGTCCCTCATTAAAACCGTTCGGGTTGAGTAATTGAGCTAGCGTCTCACTCCTCGCTGAATGTTCTTACAGAGAACTAAGGTGATATTGACAAGGATTTCATTAACTAGAGAGTAATTTGGTAGCATCTGGTGAGCCCCGCATTGCTTTGCGTGGCAAGAGATTTATCAATTTGCTATGTTTTTTTAAAACTCTTAGAGTCGCTCCATTTGTCAGTCCTTTATTAAAGCCATGATCATTCCTTCCTATTATAGTCAAGTCACTAGTTTTAAACTTCTTTTCGTAATTGGAGAAGAATTAGTATAATTGTGTGGTGATTGAATTGTTGATGGATATTGGGTCGTGAGTTAGAGATGTTATTAGTTGTATTGTTGAATTCTAAGACAGGAAAGAATTGGAAAGGCCCAAAAACAAAGGAAACTCTTCCCGATTTTCTATAGATTTATATTAAGGCTTGCTTTGGGATTCTTTCCCCTTAGCGCCGGTCACAGACCTAATTTGGGTTTGTGACAATCTCTACAAGTGTGCATTAAAACGAGAATGTGTAGGATGTAGTATCCTTAGACATTAGAGATGCACACTCTCTTGTTCCTATAGGATGACTGTGACTTGAACTAGTGTAACCATACGCACTGCTTCGACTAGGGCAAGGATTACCACAAGACAAAGAATATGAATCTTCACAAGCCTTAGGGGAATGCTCCTCATAATTCTTATATAAGAGAGTATTATACCTCACCTCACCTTCATCCTCGGAGTGGGAAGTGTAATATGTTCCGTCGCCATCATAGGAACCATCTTCACTCTCGTAGTGGGAGTAAGATCTCTCACATGCTCCATCATCATCATAGGAGCCATCACAAGGTTCTTCATCCTCTACATCTTCACCATAAGATCTATGATCTCGATTTTCCTCATATTCTCCTCCGGAATAGTAGCTCTCATTCCCATTCGGCTCTTGATCATGGCCATCATCATAACCTCCATAATCACCATCATCCTCACATCCATAGACTCCATCACTACAATCATAGTCTCCCATATCATAGTCACATGGGTCCGAGGCTATTAATGACATGCTTCCTTATAACTCCTTTGTACCTACAAAATGAGCAACCAAGGTTAGTAGTGAAAGCTCCTCACCAACACTCACATTTTCTCACCTTTGAATACCTCAAAAATTGGCTTGGCTAATATTGAACCATACATCAATCCAGTGGTACACAAGTGTCAATTAAGCTCTTGGTCGGAAAGGATTCTTTTTTCAAGAAGGACGGACGACTCGATTAAAGCAAAACCGACTTGAATAAAAAATTTAACTACGAAGTAAAATGAATAGAAGTACGGAAAGAAGTGTCACTAATAAAGAAGAGAATTCAAGAACCAATAATCAAAAAGTAGATCAATTACGTGTTGAAAATTAGCTTAGGAATCTTGAGAACGATTGAGAATCAAGAAAAGGAAACTAAGGAATTAAAACCTAAGATTAGGGGGATAAAATGAGTTTCGAGACACCAAATTCATTGTTTTCTTCACCAAAGTTGAAGTTCAGTTCGCCAACTTGAAGTTTAGCTCGCCAAACTTTACAGGAAGTTTGGGCAATTCGGCGATCTATGTATCAATTCGGCGAATCGCCAAGTGGAATTTGGAGAGCAAAGTCGGGCTTGCCGAATGGACCAGCATGTGCACCTGAAGACCTCATAATTTTGTGCTTTTGTGGTCCCCTGTGCTCCTTCCTATATTCCTTACCCCTTTTGGTAAATTTCCTTTTGTACCAATACTTATCCACTTTCTCTTTCCTCTTCCTTTTGGATCAAATACCTTTTTTTTGTAGATTCATTCTTCTCAAAGATTTGAATATTCCTCAAGAACACAATGAACAAGATGAAGACCCAAAATAAAACCCTCAATAATTTTAGCTCGGAATTTTACGAAATTTGAGATATAGGTTCCCTTTGATATAGGAAACAAACCCCAATACCTTTTATCTTTCAATTCCTTGCCAAATTCATTAGCTTTCAGAACCCATTTCCTTCTTTATTCAAGTCATGAAGAACACCATGAACATGAAGAACACCCAATTTTCAAACCCAATGGATTTCAACTTCGTTTTCAGCCAAATTTCAGATCAAAACTCTTAAGGTGATAGAGATCAAACCTCAACACCCAAGAGTTTCCAATTTCACCTAAATCTAAAAACCCACTTGATGTTTTTCAAGCTTCTACAATCAACGATGGCGGATTCTTCAATAGAGCCCCAAACTTTACCAAATCTCAAATTTAAACTCAAATAAGACTAGGGAATACTAATCTAGCCTTAAAAACTTCAAACAAGACTCAAATCAACAAAATATTTTTGGACTTTTCTTGAAAAATAATTTTGGACCTTTTTTTTTTTGTAGTAACAAACTCTAGACTAGAATCGTAGGAACGAATCTAAACTCAGCTCTAATACCAAATGATGTAATTCTCACCACGAATTACGGATAGAAATGTGGAAATTAAAGACAAGAAATAAAGATAGAAGAAGAGATACAAGAGAAGGAAAAATTAGCAACTAAAGGATGTATTAAATCCTAAAACCTCCAATTACAATCCCTAAACAGGCACCTAATCAAGATAAATAGATTGACACAAGAAAAGGAAATTAAAAGCAACCTAAAGGTATATTAAACCTAAAGACATCAATAGATTAATCCGAATCAAACACCAAATCTCTTACAAAGACCTCAAGGAAATTGAATCTCCAAGCAACCCCCGTTTCTAAACAACGTTCAATAAAAGCTTCACCAAGATCTCAAGTCTCTCAAAGGAGATCAAATTCATCAATCATTCATATTAAAAAACCTAAAAAGAAGACCCAAACTAGCTAGTTATAGTTTTAGGCTATTATTACATAAGAGGCCCAAAATTGACCCAGAAAGGATAAAGGGTAAGATGGATCGTGCTCGCCTAAGGGACTCGGCGAGTCGCCAAAGTGACCTCCAGCTCGTCAAATGTGGCAACTTCTCAGTAGCTCCCTGGAACTTTAGGTGAACTTGGAGACCTCGCCTAAGCCATTAGGCCAGTCACCGAAGTGACCTCCAGCTCTCCGAATGAGGCAGCTTCTTCAATTGCTCCTCCTTGCTTCGTTAGACCTCCCACACTCCAAGCTATCATCCAAACATGGTATTGCTCAATTGGGAGCTCTTTCCATGCGTGTATGTTGCTATTCAAGGCATGGAATCCCCTCTTTGTCATCAACTCAAGCTCAAGAACCTCCATCTTTGTTAACAATCCTTCCATACTTTGAAGTTCCCAAACTTGGCTTTAAGTAAATGGCCTTGAGGAAATTTGGATTGCATCAATAGGTGTCAGGACAAGACCCACGACACCTCAAAACTCTACTACTAGCAAATCATAAAACTGGAGTCCTACCAGAACAAGGAGGCCTCACCAAAAACTGACGAGCAGATGATGTGATCTCAACAAAATGCCTGTTGATGATCCTAAGTACCTAAATCTTCATCATGAAAAGATGAAGGTCGAATGACATCAGTACATTGAATGTACAAGTATGTAATAGGGCTAAAAAAAAATAACTGAACTGAAAGACTGAAGAAAACTCAACTGAAGTGTAATATAAATCATGATGAGAATTCTTTGAACTCTTTCTGTATGGATGTAATAATAGTAAATATAATTTACTTTACTTTACTCGGAGTTTCTCTAACCAACAACCATCACTATGAACCTCGTGATGATACGACTTCTTACCCGTTGTCAGAGCTGCCCTATACCTTGTCGGAGTATAGGACGCAACATAACTACTGGATCTACTAAAAGCCTTCTTGAGGCAGATGAGGAGTCGCCCGTCTTGCGGTACGATACTATCTACATTGGCTATGTAGGTTATGGAGTTTGAGTTATCTGAACTCTTACTCCAAATCGGTGCTCAATACTACTGTCACACCCCTTTTTTTGCCACACTTGTAGGGTTTGAAAAAAAAGTTTTTCCAATTAAAGTGACGTTTGATAAGGGATTATTTATTTATAGAGTCGCCACTTGGAATTGATTTTTGGTGTTCCAAGTTACCTTATTGAAACCCCTAATCAAAAGAATGTTTTGACTCTATTAATAAATGGTCTACGAACTAGAGATTTGAATAAGGAATTCTGTTGACCGAGGGGAAGGTATTAGGCATACCTCGAATCCCGTGGTTCTAGCACAGTCGCTTTATTAACTTATACTTGACTTGAACTAATTTTTCGAATAATTTGTGTTATTGATTATGTCTATGATTCACTTTATATTTGTTGAACTTTAATTTCATTAATCTTACCCAAGACGCAATATTGCGACCTCAATTTTGACATCGTCAATCAAGACACATAATTAAAAGTGTAACTAACAATTTTATTTTATTTTAAAATAAAAAAAACTAAATTAAATGAAAATATCAATCTTAATCTTAAAAAAAATAATGTGTACTCGTTAAATTAAACATATTAATTTTTTGCTAAGTTTATCAAGCAAATAAATGTAAGTTAATTTTTTTAAAACAAATCAAACCTTGAATTTGTTTTAATATAAACATGTATGGGTTTTCTTGAATATGAAAAATTAATTTATCTACATATTCTTATCGCCTTTTTATTTATTTTTAAAAACACATTCTAGTATAGTTGAGTTATTTATTTTAAATTCACGAATGCACAAAAATTACTTAATTAGCATGAAAACAACATCATATATCATATACTATAAAAAAAAAGATTATGTAAAAGCACGCTAATTTATTCAAATGAAATAGAGTAAAGTCAAGAGATGGACCATTACAAATTTGAATCTTCAACTTACGTAAATATTTTTTGAATCAAGAACCACAGAATCAAAACTCGAACAGGAACCCAAACTTGATCTCCCTAATTATCAATCTCTTTTCTTTTTAAAAAAAAGTAGATAAAAGAAGACCTATTTTTCTTGTTTGTACGTGTATTCTTGTGTTGATTATTTGATGAGTGATGATGAGTGATTGATGATGATTCTTTTTCTTTTTTTGTATTGTGGGTAGATTATATGTAGGCATCTAGTTGATAGGAATTATTATTTATGTAGGATTAAATTTTTAGAGTTTGGGTAATTTTATGATTACTTTTTTTGAGTTGGATTTAAAATAGGAGACAAGGTTTTATGGGATTTGGGATTAGTTTTAGGAAGAAATTCTAAAGGGATTAAGAATATTTTTAAGGAAGATTTTCCCTTTTATTTTTATTTTTTATTCTTTTCTCTTTCTGTTTTTGCATGTTACATTTCCCCCTTTTTATATTCTTTTTTTCTTTTTATTAATTTGCATGTTCTATTTTTCCCTCTCTTTTTTGTTTTCTTTTATTTAACCTTATTCTTTTTCCTACTAGTTTTATTGTTGTTTTCTTTTCTTTAATATTTTCATCTTTCAATGATTTAATAAAAAAATATTAACTAATTGAAATTACTAGCTTATTAATATTTAATGAAACGCGTGCGCACGCGCGTGATTAATAACGTTTCAAAGACACTTCATCCAATTCTAAGCCTCAACGATCGTTAATCAATATATAACCCAACTAAATGAGTTGGGGTCGGATCCCACAGGGAGCGGTACACGTTTAAGATTCAATAGTAAAGTGTGAACATGGTCAAATCAGCCATAAGAATAAACATTATTGAATAAAAACATAATTCAAATTAGGGGATGACACGAATGTCAAATAAGGGGGTTTTGGTTTTAATTATCAACTACAATAACGGAAAACAATACGAAATAACGATAATGAGACGGGTCTTAGGATGTGATTCGATTATAGGCTGATATAGACAAATGGGTAATTGCAACTATTAGAAACCTAGATATTAGTGAGTAAGCTAGACTATAGAGGAGGTAAACTTTCTCTCGAACAATTTACCTTGAATCAAGTCGATTTCTCTAGAACATCAACAAGCAAGCAAAATAAGACTTGCCCACACCTTAGTCCATTCACTCTCTCAAGCTGAATGTGTGGAACTGGGTTTAGGATTCACTCTCTCGAGCTGAACCCATATCAACCCAATACCCACTGACCATCAATCAATAATCTTAGTTCTTAAAACCTCTCTCTCGAGCAAGCCAAAAACACAAGGGTAGAACTGCATTTGCAACTACAATTCTTAAATTAAACCACAATTAGTGATTGAACTCACTTCTAAACAATATTTAAACTAACAATTAGCAATACCCATAAACTAAATCAGCCCATAATCACATAATCACACCCTAAGAATTGGGGTTTTAGCTAGTCATCATAAAAAGATAAAAATCGTTACCAAATTGAGTTTCCATCATTGGGTAAAATTGATTTTGTTCTTACAATGGCCCAATTCGAAGAATCTCAAAGACCCACTTCCAATTTCTCATAAGTGAAAAACTTCAATTCTTCGAGGCCTAGGAAAAACTAGAGAAAACTTGTCTCAATAATACTCAGGATTCAAAATAAAATTCGATATAATGAAAGCTTCGATATTAAACTAAATGTTTAAAAATGTATTTATAGTCACCAAAAATGTGCTGTGAAGAACCATTTAACGCAGTAAGTCGAGTTCGCATTCCACTCGGAGATTCCCCCTTTGGTCAATTCCATCGCCCTTCTGCATTGGCATTCAGCATCCTCAAGGTCTGTAACTTTGGGTGATCCAAAACTGCATCGCGGAACCACTCGGTGATCCGCCGACTGCTCCTTTCTCTCGTCAACTTGATTTTCTCCTCCAAGGCTTGGCACACTGGAACTTTAGGCGGTCACATAGCCATTTAGCGACTCGCCAACTAGACTTGGAGATCACAAGGCTTTCTAATCTTCACTTTTTCAGCTCGCTTCATTCCTTTTTGCAAATTAGTGTCATTTCTTTGTTTGTCAATCCATATACCTAGAAATCAAGGGTTTTACAATAGTTATTGGCACAAAATAAGAATTTGAGGACACTAAATCATTGTAAATAAACCCCTAAATGAGTCCAAATCTCGGACTCATCAACACATCCAACTTAAACTTTTTCTTGTCCTCAAGTAAAACTCAAGTTCAACAGTTCAAAAAGGATGTCTCAAATAGTGCTACACAATACTCAATCATGAATGCACACAACAAGACTCAACTTACTCATGCAATGATCAATTGTGCACTCAAAAATTCAAGTTGTGACTCACCATTACCAAAGATTCTCAAGTTCACAATACTTGTTTCAAATGTAAGTTCAAGATCAACAAAGGTACTCAAATGGCCTCACACAAAGAATGATTCCATATTCACACACAATGGCTCAACACTTTATAGTTCCGGAATCACATGCAACTCTCATACTCACAAAGATGAACACATGCATGACTTCACCCATAGGTTTGCCCTTATTTTCCAACCAACATTTGTTTTAGCTCACTCAAGATCAAAAAGGTCTTTTCAAGGCTTGTAACGGGGTTGAGTGTAAATGTATGGTCATTTAGGCTCAGTGGTTGTTATCCTCATGAAATGTGGTATGAACATCACTTCCTTTCCTTTTCTTCATCATTCTCATTCATGTTAAAAACTCACCCCATTATTCACTTTCCATAGGATATCGGACACCCCATTTCTTTTGCAACTTTCACAACTTTATTTCTCAATTTTTTCAGTCTTTTTCTTTTTCATCTTTTCTCTTCTTTTTTTTGTGTAGAGGGGTTCCATTTTATTTTTTTTCAAAACCATGGGTAAAGGGGGATTTCTTCACACTTCTTGATTTACCTTCTCTTTCACCACACCCCCAACTTAGGCTTTTCTATTCAAACAAACCACACTTCATGAAGATTATGGGTGAAGGTATAAAGAGAGGTCTCATTTGCTCAAGTTTCTTACAAGAAAAGGATAAGGCTCAAAGGGTTTTCAAGCAAAGTTTACACACTCACAAGGTAGGCCACAAAAGAGGTATAATGTCAAATTGTTTCACTCTTTAAAATTGTTGCCTAAGATCATTTCAAGAGCTTGCATCACTTAGTCAACCGGACCAACGGGGCAAATTCTATGCGTTATCACACATGGTTCACGGTAAGCTCATCACACAAGGCATTCTCACCAATATCAAAGAAGACTCCACACTTTCGCTAGTGTGCAATGTTCATCACAAGAGACCCAATTCGATAGTCGGCTAGTAACAACGAGATGCAAAAAGTTCACATATTGCCTATGCAACTTCATTTGGCCTCATTGTAGCCGCACATTTATTTTCGTTCAATTGAGGGAACTATTCAAGTCATCAGTATTGATCATGACCGACACTCAAATTTGCACAAGAACAACCACAATTAAATACCCAAGAGGTTGCAAATTTTTTCAGAAGGGTCCAAAAATCATTTGCAATTAAAACAAAGAGCCACAAGCTCAAACATCCACAAAACAGTGCCAAAACACAATTTACAGCACAAAACCCAATATATAAATAAAAGTAATAGTCACAAGAGGTAGGTATGGAAATACCTCACCCCACCACAAACACAAAGCAATTTGTCCTCAAATTCAATCAAAACACTAAAAATCAATAGAAATGACAGAGAAGGAGGTAAAAAAGATCCTGTCTACACAGTCGCTTCATCTGTTGGGGCATCAGTGCCCGGTGTAGTATCAACAACACTCGATCCACTAGGGCCTGCCATGGACGTCTTTGTTAGCGATGTTTAAATCACTGACTGTACAATCGTCTCCTCCAGATCTGGCAGGTCTCTATAGATGTTCTAACTACCTAAGGGTACCCCCTAGAAGTTACATGGCGTACTTGACCCCGAAGGGGTCTCATACAAGTCCTTAGCATCATAAACAAAAAATTATAGAAAAGTGCGGGAAAATTTAAAACTTTCTTTCAAACAATCTAAAACATTTTCATAAACAAGCGGAAGTCTTTACTAAGTTTTTGTCTCAAACCATATATGAATAACATGAATAAAAATCTTGGGACATAGCCCATATAAAGTCTAAAACATAAGAAATGACATAAAAGGAACATAATGGGTTTGACCTCGAAGCTATGAGGACTCACCAATTCTTCAAGTCTTCTTGCACCTTAGGAACCTAGTCTCCAAGAAACTCAATCTCCCAACACCCTACATTTGATTAGAATGTAGGCAATATGAGTTAGTACAAAATGTACCAAGTATGAAAGCTAGCACAACATCATAAAACATCTCAAATGGTTAGTCAACATAAGACATAAGCATAAGAGACAATAACATAATCTCCAACCTAAGCATAACCTTAACTTAGACTTTCATATTTACATCCTTCAACCATTAGTCTTTCATATTACAAGAGAACTACTTCACAAGCCACCTCCAAGTATACTTGTGCAATGCAAGAATAGCATCCCATAATACTATCCAAGCTAAGTACCTCTCTTTGGTCATTCTTGGGCATAGATCACCTTCATAGTCAAGACCTAGGTTTTCATGTCATAAGAGCACTACACCCCTAAGTAACTTCAAGGCACACTTGTGCAATGCATGTGGGGCATCCCATAATACCACACACACTAAGCATATCCTTGAAATCACCATATTCATATTTATCATTTCTAAGTGTCACTATTGACCTACTTCATATTGACAATGAACTATCAACTTAAGTCAATCATATCATGGAAGGCAACTATAGCAACAATCCAAGCTAAGCATACATCACATAAGATGCCATTTCATAAGTAGCTTCAAGTCATACTTGTGCCATGTGTGGATGGCATCCCATACTATCACTCACACTAAGTACTTATTTAGGCTAACTTACTCAATGCTTACTATTCATCATTCTAGACTATCAAAGAATAGTATACTACCATGCTAGACCTAGCTACCATGGAAAACACCTTACTATGCAATCCAAGCTATCCTAGGAAGGATACAAGTATACCAACCCAGCTACCATGCAAACATTCAATATGATGCAAGCTACCCTTAGGTGAGTATGAATCCTCAACCCTAAGATATCCTTAGGAGAGTATGGTGTCTCAATCCTAAGCTCCTATGAAATGGTCTTGGCCTAACCAAGTCAAGTTACCATGAAGGCATTATAACAATGCTAGTTCAAGCTACCCATAGGAGAGTGTAGATCCTCAATCCTAGGCTACCATGCCTATACCAATGCAAGCTACCATGAAAACCATCCTACCAATGCTAATTCAAGCTAACCTTAGGAGAGCATAATTCCTCAATCCCAAGCTACCATGAGATCTACAATCCCAAGCTACATAATTCAACTATACATGAAAGAATCACAAGACTCAAATTCAAGCTATTTTATTCTAACAAGCACGATTCATTTTAGGTAATTAACCTTTCAATCTAGAACACTTCTATGTGAGAAGACCTTTCACATTCTATATACATGCAGGCTATCTCATCATATTAAACTTACTCTATAAGCCCTAGTGATCAACATTATGACTTCAAGCCCTACCTTCAAGCTTCATTCTACAACCATCATACTAGTCTAGATCATAAGTCATATTTAGTCACAAGTCTTAATCATAGGAAATTCTAAGCATAATTCATCATAAAGTCCCAATTTCAATCACTACAATTCATAATTCCATCATACATACATAAGTCTAGTTCAATTCGGATTTCACATTCCCATTCTTGGATAAGTTCTATTCATAGTGACAATCCTAGAAGATCTATCAAGAATCATCAATTTAACATACAAAGGCATAAACCCACATACTTTGAAATTTAGGGTTAATTAAGTAATTCCCATAAATTCTTCATAATATCATGAATCAACACTAAATTAACCATAAATGAGTATTATCCAACCTATTGGAATCATACCCACCTAAAACCCATACATTGAAAGTAACCCTATCTTGATTGGGGTTCTTCTTAACAAATTAGGGAAATTCTAGGGGACTCTATGGGTGGAAGAACCCATAGATGAAGAGCTAAACATACCTTAATCAAAGCCCTAGCATAAGCCTTAAGCAATGGAGCCTTTGTTCTTGACCTTAGCTTCAACCCTAGCTTCTTCTTCAATGGAGGTTCTTCTTAGAGAGAGAAATATTTGAAAGAGGAGTGATTTGGGGTTTTGATTTGGGTCTAATGTAAAGTGACTTAAACTTGGGGGCTAATGACTTAAATATATATATATATAGGTGTATAAAACACATAC
>JAJOOH010000704.1:0-35522 GCA_029582605.1 Solanum gracilifrons
TGAGCCATCCATCGAAGTTCTTCTTCAGGATCCGCCGGTCTTCTAGTCATTGTTTCCTAAAACATGCAGCAGAATTAATAAACATAGAACAAGTGGTCAGGGAATTAGTTCAAAGGCTTAAGAAAACCACAACAGGCAACTCAAAATACAACTATCAGAAAGAGAACAAATACAAAAATGAAGATCACAAACAAAAAGTTTAACTTATTATTTGCTGAACAAGAGCACTTATCAGGGAAATCTTAATTTGCAGAATAGGTTAAATCAACGAATAGTTGCTTACAAGAGATCCATCTGAAAGACTTTGCCGTATAGGTGGGGCAGATTCACCCTTTACTTGACCGCCTTTAGAGCTGATGACAATTCGCAATTTATTTAACCACTCTGTCTTATCTGCCACACTCTCAGCCTTCAAAACAACAGCGCTGTGTGCTGCAACCAATTATATATTTTCTTCTGAGAATAAAATAAAAAACAAACCATAAGAAGCAAACGGTTCCGGAGGTTTATAGTGTACCCTTTAAAACAGTTTTATATGGAACCCGACTTGTTATCTTAAATACAAGATTGGGTGCTTTTGCAACATCAGGCCCATTTGCCTTTTTGTCCTTGGAACTTTTGGTAGGTGCAGGAGCTTCTTCTTCATCAGTAACTTCTTCAAGAATACATTCCTGTGGATCACATGACCATGTAATTGTAAATAGGGATTCGATATATTTTCCCTTTTGCAGAGACAACGTAAATGTTTAGAACACATGACTATACGACCCAAAATAGTTCTAGAAATGATACTACAGTTGCAAGCAGTTCCTGCCAAATTGTTACGTATGATTTGCCATCATAGCGTGTGGTCCCATCAAATTGCAAGTAAACCAAGACTCCAGTAAGCATACCAACTTCAATCACTGACAATTAGGTCATGAAAATGGAGGCAGTCTAGAAAGAGCAATGTCAAGCATACCCAAGAGTGCACCAATTTAGGATGCTGAACATAGCACTGTGAGAAGCTTTAATGAGCTTAAATAAAAAAGCAGCAAAGTATGAGGTACTTTTTTTTAATAAACAGTAACTTAAGTATGAGGTACTTTTTTTGATAAACAGTAACTTAAGTATGAGGTACTTTTTTCAAGAGTACAAAGAAAAAGGAAGCAATAAGAAGGAACAAAAAAGACTTTCTAAAAAAATAATCTCAAGGCAAAGGGCTAAGGTAGGTTCTAAGGTCCAAGGTTTGAGGATATTCTGTTTCACGGACTGGAAAGAAAATCAACACACTGTTGAATGTGAACCATAGCCAGAGGCAAGGAGTAAAGAATACTGATGGAACTACAAATTGTTCTAGTTTATTTACTACTTTGCTCAAGTATCCATGGTTGAATACATATGCAGCCTCTAAAACTTGTCAAGATTTTCAATCCAAGCACTTAAACCAAGGGTAGTACCTATTGAACACCTAAAGAGAAGACTAATTGTGTCAATAAGACACACATTGCTGACATGGCACTCTGTGTGTTATACACTGCTTACAGGCACTTGAGAAGAGCTTCATTTAATTATTTTTCCCATTCCAAATTCTCCAATCTCCTTCCTCCTCTCCTCACCACCATAGCCACTGCTTCACCACCTCACCCACCACCATGTCTCCACCACCATGCAAACCACCCAAACATATATAGTTGTCTCAAAGATTTTGAAATATGAAAGAAAAGTGCCAACAACTAAAAGTCGGCAGCTTTATAGGTTAAGTGTCAACTGGCTCGTGCAAGCCCACAATTTTTAGGGATATTTAAGGCTCTGCTGCAAGCTCCTTCAATTCTTTTTTCTTCGATTAGCTAGAAAGGATGGATCTAAGAGTATACCATAAGCTTTTTGTTTGCTTTGTATCCTGACTTAAATTTCTGGATCATGACATTTGTACCTCGCCATCAGCTGTTACAATAAGAGAGTTGGGGGTTTAGGGATCAAGAACCTTAAGAATCAAATCAATGCTTTGAGAATGAAGTGGCTTTGGAGGTATTCCAACAATGATCAGAATTTATGGGGCACAGTCATAAAAGCAAAATATGAGTGACAATTGGATGACAAAGGAAGTTACCACTCCCTATGGTGTTAGTTTATGGAAATCCATCCAATCACTATGGGATGAATTCAAACCAAACACCAAGATTAAAGTGGTTGATGGTGCTAAAACTAGATTCTGGAAGGAGGATTGGCATGAAGCAGGAAATCTGGAGACACTTTTCCCGGACATACATACTCTGGTTCTTCAGCAACAAAGTACAATAGCTGAACTATGGACACCTCATGGGTGGAATATTATATTTAGAAGGCACCTCAATGATTAGGAAATTCCAAGAGTTACAGAACTCTTCAGCGTCATTGAACAATTGAGTGGCTTGGAGACAGGGAAGGACAGATTGCAGTGGTTGGGGAACAGTACTGGGACTTTTAAAGTAAGTGCAGCATATAGGAAGTTGAACCACCCAATTATGCAGGCATCCAAATGGCCCTGGAAACACATTTGGAAGGCCAAGATCCCACACAAAGTGGCCTGTTTTGTGTGGTTACTGGCTAAGGAAGTTGTGTTGACACAGGAGAATTTGATGAAGAGGGGAATTACACTGTGTTCAAGATGTTTTTTTTGTGGGGAAACTGCAGAAACAGTCAATCACTCGTTCATCCAGTGCAAGGTCACTGGCCAATTGTGGAGTCTATTCCTAAGGCTCAAAAACATCCTCATGGGTCATGCCTGGTAGAATTGCAGAGGCCTTATACAGTTGGGAAGAAGCAGGATTACAAGCAAAGAACAGAAGAAACTGGAGAATCATTCCTGCTACTATTTGGTGGACTGTCTGGAAAGAGAGAAATCCTAAGTTTTTGAGAATAGGGAGAGTAATATGCAGCAAGTAAAATTGAATTGTATTCTAACTTTGTGTTTTTGGTGTAATCAGATCTACTCTAATGACACTGTCTCTATCATTGATGTTTTAGACTCATTATAGAGATAGGACAGTGCATTTAGAGTTCACTATGTAAATATGGTTTTCAGTACAACCCATGTACTGATTTAACGAAATAGAAACAATTACCAATCTCAAAATAAAAAATAAAAAAAAATAAAAAAAACAGATTTTTAACCTTCAAATGATCTCCATTGATCTCACGATTCTCACCCTTCTAGCTCATCCTTGTGGTCTTTCACTGAATCCTAGTAAGCATCAAGTCCTTCTCTATGGGAAGAATCAAGACTGATATTTTTGAAGGTCACATTTTTTTATGGAGCCATTGGAGAAAACATTTAAAGAGAGACCTTGTAAGGAAAGGAAATAGATATTGGGAGATGAGAAAGAGATCATCACCAACGAGGTTTCCAGTGGGGTGGGGTGGGGTGTTGGGGAGATTCTGATAAAAAAAAAAATATGTAGAAGATGACCTTTTTAAAATTTCCACATGTCACATATTGATTGATTCTTATTATCATACCAGAGAGTACGCACTTTATTATTGTGAGAGACTATCATTTAAGTGTTCAGTAGACACATTTTCAGTAAACCTAAGGTATTCAATAGGTACTACCCTTAGCCTAGGTGTCTAAATGAAAAAACTTTACAAGTTTTAAGGGGCTGCATACGTATTCAGTCAGTATCCACTATCACCTTAACTCTCCATAATTTTGTGCATGTATTTCTGATCATTTTGTATGGTTCTGCCCATTCTGACAATCAATTAATATAATTTGCATTTAAGAAAAAACTGAAATATATAATTAAATTTACGAAAGATATAAAATACCTCCAATGTTATGACACCACGAAAATGGCGTTCTTCTTGTTTCTTCGTGTATCCAAGCTGAAAAAAGGACATCTGATTAGAGGAACTTCACCAAAAGGTTATGTATAGTTCCCACATAAATTAACTCGTGGTTTAAATTTTCTTCAATGACAGAAACATTCAAAAAGGAAACACTACAGTGACAGTTAATGCATCAAAAAAATATTCCTGATTTTTAGGTTACATTAGTTATGGTAAAAGAAGAAAATCAAACATTCATCATACATTTGTATCTGTGGGTTAAAGATGAAAATATTATCAAGTATTCAGGGGTCTTATCACATCATTTTTGAAGGTTGATAGATTACATCAAGTTGGTAGTAGAAGGCCAATTTATCTCTATAATGTAAAAAGTGATGAGCATGTCACCTACTGACCTTTCCAGTTTTCTCATTCAAAACAAACCATCGCTTGCTCCACCCATTTGTTTTGGCACTTCTCTTCAATAAGAATCCTGGCAGTTATAAAAGCTATGATAAATAACAGTAATAAACTAGATGTACTAAGAAGACAAGTCAGGGTCAATTAACCACTATCTTTTCAAGATGACTAAATATTACTGCTTCTAATGGCATCAAAACCATTTTGAACCTATCAAAGAAACAAATGTTACACGTTCAAAAATTCAATTGAGAGAACAAAGAATTAATCCACCTTTGACCTTGGCAGCTAGTCAAACAACAATTTCAGGAAGAACAGAATGCACAAATCCTTAACCCCAAGTTAGGCAATTCATACTAATGACAACTCTATTTTAAAAGGGAACACAAACATACCTAACACAAGATATAAACAGAAAGAGATGGATGGATACCTGCTGTTATCTCTCCCTCAGGCCCTGCAGTCTTCAAAGCTGAGCCTTCGGATGCATCCTTGTCCTGCTGGCTTGGTTTCTCTTTCATAGATTTCAAGTTTCCCCCACCTTGCTGGCTTCCAGTTTGAGGGCTAGTTGCCTGAGTTAATAATTAAGAACATTTAAAAAACAGTATAGAGAAGATAACTAATAAGCTTAAGTTAATAATTACAGAACATAAAAAACATACAGAGAACACAAACTAATATAAAAAATAAATAGGTAAGTTCCCAAGGCAATTTGTTGCAAGACATGAGTTCAATGAAATAATAATCCAAAGAAGATAATTCGAGAAAAAAGAAAAATGATTACCCTATTCAATATTGATTGCTCTGCTTCATGTGCCTTCTTAGAACCCCGATTTTTTAGCTCATCCTCACGTCTCTGTCTGTCCATTCTGGAAAAGAGCCAGTCGCACATGGACATTGTGAGAGTGGTTAACTTTGTTAAACATGCGTATGTTCTATAGTTATCATTAGAAAATACCACCAAAACCAGCAATTCATGAAATGAAAAAGACACTTTTAGGAAAGAATACTGGAAGCAACCATCTTTATTTCTCCAATGTTATCTCTTATAGTGGCTAACTAAAAGAACCAAAGAAAAGCAAAGCAACTGGTCCTACAAAGAAACGCAGTGGCATGAAAAGATTGGCCTCAAATAATCAGTAAAGATGCAAACAAACAAATCAAATAATGATTAACTGTACCTCCTCGTCAGTTTTTCTGCACACATATAGAGCATGCATTATAATTTGTGCTACACGATTTGGTAATATAAGAACCGGGTTTTTTAATCAGTTGCCATATAAAAGCCATTAGTAGCTACAAAGAACTTACACCAACATGTTTTGCAGTTTGCACATCTTGAGATTAGTATATGTGATTTCTTTTTTGCCAGAGGAGAAAGAAGGATATGCGTCCTAATGTCCCCTCTTTACATTTGTCATCATAGATCAGTACAAACAATTATCTCAGCCATGATATTCAAGCTTTGATTCACATGAAACAATAACTCTAAAAAAGATGGCAAGTAAAGTGCAGTGTCAATCACATCAAATAACTGAGCACCAAAAAGGTGATGAAACTGAACAAAACAAGAACAGAAATAACATGTATCCCACCATTGAAATAAAAATATTCAAATTTCTAATTATTTAAGCATTCCAACACTATTAGCTATACTACGTAAAAATATAGTGACAAACCAAAAGTGCATTTCTAGCATAAAATATTATATTTCCTGGTTATTGCAATCAATTTTCCTGATATTACAACATCATATGTCAACAGTGCAGTCTCATATTCTATCATAAACTCTGACACTGATTACCAAGAAGCCAAGATTAGAGATCAATCATAAAACAGGGATCAAGATGATAAAAATCAAAAAAGATTAATTGTAGACATGCTATAAAAGTATTTGATAGGGATAACTTCTAAGAAACGAAGACAATCACCAAACATACCTCCTCTGCACCAAGCGGATAAAGTGTTGAGGGGGGACAAAAGCTCGCTCCATGTCAACAAGGGCAACTACCATTTTCTTGGCATCAGTTTTAAATCCATCCAATGCATCGGAAGCAATTGCTACAACCTAGCATACCGAGCAAATATTCCATGAAAAGTCAAACTATAAACATTTGTGTGTGTGTGTCCATATTAACTACAAAGGTGAATCTGAGCTGCTAGACATCATTACCTCTCTCTTGAAAGGAGGATATCGTCCAAGTCCAGGCGTGGCATTTGCAGCAGAGGAGACAATATCAACAAGTACACGATGCACCTATTTAAAGATTCACATATAGAGGTAAGGATTAGAACATAACTGCAGAGCTTGTAGAAGCACCTACTGATAGCCAAGAAAAACATCCAACATAAGAACCTAGTGGTTACTCTTGCTTCTTTAATTTTCTATTTTTTCTTTTTCCTTTTGAGATAGCTAAATACAGAAAGTTAGAAGAAATGGCACTCAAGAGGAGTGCAACCATTTACAAAAGCCAAAATAGCTTTTTGAGAAATAATTATATAGACTTGGAAAAATGCTCCCACATACACGCAGTATACCAAAAGGTAGATAGCGCACAGAGATTTTCGGGCACTCAAACATCTATACAATCAGGGACCACGTAGTACACCAGGATCAAGAGGCTAATCCTCAGGTTCAAGCCCCACACCATGCAAAGCGAAGCCCGGTATTTAAGTGAAGAAGGGTAGAGGGGCGGGACCATTATCCACCAAGTTTAGAAGGCTGTGATTGGTCCAAAGGGCGGGTCACAGACGGATTTCTCGGTTATCAAAAAAAAAAAAAATCACGTCCTAATGGTGTTATCTTCTGCTAACTTCTGAAAATTCCATGTCTTTGTACCCATCCCTAAACAGTACGTGCAACCTGTGCTAATCTACATAGATTACTAAAACTAAGGGATTAACTACAACAAACTGGAAAAGACCAAGACCAAATGCACGTGATTATACTAAAGAGAATGAGATACACTGTATGGAGAATTGTAAACAGGCCTTAAGTCTAATATTTTGAGTTGAAACAGCATCTCAAATTGACACCAATTTTTTGTATTTTAAACACTTGAACAAGTTCAATTATGAAGGTGATATGAATCCACTTGAGGTTAATTTATTGGAACACTATGCCAATGCATTGAAGCAAATTCACAGAGTAACAGAAAGACACATGAAGAATAATGAACAAAAAGAAGACTAACCAAAACAAAGAGCTGAAACAATCAGAAGGGCATTTACCTCATCAACACAAAGACGTGAAGGTTCTTTTGCCTGCTCCAGAACACTTTTTATCAAAGACCTCAACCCCTTCTCAGGAGAAATTAGGTAGGGTTGATAACCATCAGCTTCTAACACAATCTGGCAGCAAGCAAAAACAATTATGAAACAAACAAAGAACAAACTGCAGTCAGTAGTACGGGTGAAACTGCACATTATTGGAAACTATTGGTAGAAAACAAATACCCGCTTGACATTATTTATGTCAAAATGTCTATCTAAGGGGAGCTGCTTTATCCTATTCGGGAAGTTCCCCTCAAAACTTGCAACCACCTTCCATCCATCACCCTGAAAGAAATGAAACATCTTTAAAATCTGAATGCATGATGAAGAATTTAAGAACCCCAACTACATATCAGATGTGCTTTAATAATATGCCAAAAATTTCCTTTTTGTTGGTTTTGACTAGTAAAAAAGACACCTTACAGTGAAATTCATGTTGTGTATGGGTAACATCATTCAAGATATTCATT
Organism: Solanum gracilifrons; assembly: GCA_029582605.1. Classification (NCBI taxonomy): domain Eukaryota; kingdom Viridiplantae; phylum Streptophyta; class Magnoliopsida; order Solanales; family Solanaceae; genus Solanum; species Solanum gracilifrons. Next base: position 7,953 of record JAJOOH010000704.1, read on the forward strand.
AAACAAAGTCCATATATGAAACATAATGCTGACATAGAAAACATAGGATGAGCTACAGTGTAAGAAGCAGAGATTGATTTAGGCATTTAAGAAATAAGAAAATAACTGAACAAAAGGACGAATGGGAAAACAGAACTCAAACCATACATGTAAAGAATTATAACTAGAGCATGAACATTTGACACCATTACTACAAAAGAAGCTTTCCTCTATCTAAAAGGCAAATCTATATGGATAATCTCGCATTCCTCAAAGTTCTTATCTGTATATAATTAAAAGGAGAGGAAACGGCCCTCTCCTTAGGCCAAGTGGCATCTTAGAAAAATGCCACATAATTGTATTGGGACAAAAAAAAACTACCTTTCAAACTAAAATTTGAATTTAAAATTAACCATATATTAAAAAGTTATCCTTATAGTGCCAGAAGCCCACAACAAACGGTTCCACGTAATAGTTTCTCTAAAGTAAGCAAATAAAATAGTTCACAAAAGAAATTGGAGAAATAGAAGTTTCTCTTCTTCAACAACGGGTTCTTCTTTTTCTTTCTCCAAGGTTGTCACCAAAACCCACGTAAGAAAATCTTTTGAAACTCTACTACACACACTATGTATGTATGTGCGAGTGTGTGTGTGTATATATATTCACAATAAAATAAGATTTCAGGTTTTGTGGGTAGATGGGATAATCAGTTCATTGTTAATAGAGCTGTCCAGCTTAGGGCATCTCCAACCCATTTTGGTGTCGGCACTATTTTAGTGTAAATCAACTCCAACTCACTGCACCAAATTTTACACCAAAAAGGAATATTTTTCTCTCTTCATTATTTTATTATTATTTCTTATTTCATTTATATTTTCTTATTTCATTAAACGAATTTTTTCTAAAACATTCACCATATATAATTCATATTATTTTCTTTTAGTCATTTAATATAAAATTATTTTATACCATATCCAATTATAATTAATAGTAGAATAAACATAAATTTAATTTTAAAGAAAAGTTATATATAGAAAAATTAATTTATAAAAAAAGCCTACTTTTATATCTAAAATTAATATTATAAAAATATTACATAAAAAATAATTAAATATACAAGAGATTTAATTAAAACATACAATTTATATTATGTTTAATTAAAAGTTTTGTATAATGAAATAATATTAAAATATTCAATAAAGTGAATTGGTGTGATGAATAGTGTTACACCAAAATTGGTAACACTATTCACACACCAAAATGGTGTAAAATTTGGTGTTGGGTCCATAACACCAAATAAGCATTTGGTGTAAAATTTAGTGTTGGGTTGGAGATGGTCTTAATAATTCAATAGATTTTAGCCTATTTTTGCCCACTCTCTCCAACTCTGTTGCAGTGACCATTGTGGAGGTTTCTATCCAGTCCACTTTCTTTTTGGTGTTTGCCGAGATAAGTTTGAACATTATACATCACAAAGAACTGAAGACCATTCATTTGAACATTATACATCACAAAGAACTGAAGACCTTTCATCTTCAGGTAGTACCAGATCCAGACCTGAACAATAATGAAAAGTTGATTTTACTTGGGATGCATCCTTTTATCTTCTCAAGTTAAGAACTGAGATCAATTGGTTTATTTTCTCTTTCATTTGTTGTGGAACTTTAATGAAACAATAATGAAAAGTTGATTTTATTTGGGATTCATCCTTTTTATCTTCTCAAGTTAAGAACTGAGATCAATTGGCTTATTTTCTCTTTCATTTGTTGTGGAACTTTAATTTTCATTCCTATTTTGGGAATTCTACTTGACGAAGTTTGATTTTTTTTCAAACTTTGTTGCAGAATTGAGAATTTTCTAGAAATCATTTTTGATTTAAGGTTTGATATATTTCTGCTATATGTTTATTGGGACTATATTAGGAACTGAAACGCCTTCAAATTCTGTTTTAAAAAATCAATTTTGATTTTGTTGGTAGTATGATAGCTGCTGCTTCATTTTATTTTCTATAATTTGTGTTGTTTGTTGTGTGCTTACTTTTGTTGTATTTTGTGGATCTGCCCCTGTGTTTAGAGATCAGAAAGGCCTTTAGTTTCTGTTTTTAAAACTCAGTCTTGATTTCTTTTTCAATATTTTCTATTATATATAGAGGGTGCTTGGATTGGCTTTTTAAAAATAGCTTATAAGCTAAAAGCTAAAAGCTAAAAGTCATAAGTTGGTCATAACCAACTTTTAGTTTATAGCTTATTTTTGTACTTCTTTTACCTCAACATAAGTGCTTAAAAACATTTTTCTTATCTTTCACAAACACCACAAAAATTAAAAGAGAGCTTACAAGCCCAAAGCACTTGAAATAAGCCAATCCAAACAACCTCTAAGTTGAATTTGTGTGCTTATCTCGGTTCTAGGTTAGTCCTTGCTGCTGTTACATTTAATTTTTTGTATTTTGTTCTATCTGTTTTATTGGGTCTGTGCTTAGGATCATAAAGGCTTATTAATTTTGTTTTAGAAACTCAATCTTGATTTTGTTTCAATGTTCTGTCTATGCACCAAGTTGAATTTGTGTGCTTATTAATGATAGCCATTGCTTCTCTGTTTCATTTTTGTAATTTGTGTGTTCATGATCAGAAAGCCCTTCCAATTCTATTTTTAGAACACAATCTTGATTTTGTTTTATAGTTTAGAGATAAATGAACACCACTCAACATTACACCCTACCATGTTCCTTCCCTCTAAGACCCTAATTGGGTTATAACTGTAGAGTCAAACTTGTAAAGCATTCAAATAAAGTGATCTTTTGTCTTTCAGTTTTCAGAAGGCAGTGATTATGTGTGTTTTAGAAAGTTTAGGGACAAAAAGAAAAATGAAAAGGACTGTAACTTTGGGGGCCAATATTGGAGGAAAGTAAGAAAGGTACAACATTAACCCTTCTATTGCTGACTGTTGGGGTTCTTTTTAATGAAGAGACAATTTTAAGATAGGAATTGTAAAAAATGGAAAACTTTTAGCAGAAAGAGTTTTGGTTTTAAAGAAGAATATATCTTGACAAGAAAACTGAATCTTATACTTTGATTTTTAAATTGATTTTGTCGTTAGTTTTCCAAGTGCTTTCTCTGTATATTACAAAGTTACTTGGTACATGTGTTGGTAGGAGGTAGCAAGTAGCCCGTGGAATTAGTTGGGGTGTGCATAAGCTGGCATGGACATCACAATTATCAAAAAAAAGATAGAGATGTGTGTAACGTACCAAAATGCCCTTTGAATCTTTTAGTCTTAAACATGCTATGTGGGGTGTCGAAGTTAAAGAGTTGTCAAAATAGAAAGTGGTATTTTTTAGAAACAAACTAAAAAGGAAAGTAAGACACAAATTGAGACAAAGGAGTAAATGGAAAACAACGAGAATCTACAACCCAAAAATAGTATCAAAATATTAAGAATTCGCCGTTGCAAAGAGTGAATATGAAAATAATAAAGAGTTCTATTATATTTCACCCACCTCGCCGCCAGTGATATGCAACAGAAACTTATCCTCAAATTCACGGCAAAGCTCAAGTGCTAAGGCTTTGGTACCTTCAGCACTATGAACCATTTGCTCCCCAAGCCTGACCAACTCATCTTGTACAACTTGAGACTTCCCCTGAAGCCTGTAGTAGAAAAATCCCAAGAATGAGTCAACAGATGGCACACCAATCAATCAATCAATCAAGGAAAAAAAAAGGGTCATTAGATGAATAAGTAAGCCTAACAATAAAAAAAACACTAACATTTTTCCAGACTCGAGAGAGAATTTGATTAACAAAGAGATTCTATGGATGGAGTAATCGCGAGAAGAAAAAATGAAGGTTTCCTCTACGGTCAATTGTGGAAAAAGCACATCATCTTAGGGAAGTCTTACGATCTTTGATCCCCCGATTCAGCCATGGAGACTCTTCTAAGTATTGCAAAAGAAAGGAATCCAATAACTTTGATAGTATGACTACAAATATTTAAAAGACTCTTGTAACTTACTACTAGTCTTAGATTAGGTCAGAAAGAACATCGCATCACCAATGATATCAATTATTAGTAGGAAGACAGGAAATAACAAAGAACTTGATTATCCAGATCACTGATGATTTTCCTTTTAATTTCACGATGTAAATTATCCGGATCTTGCTTAAAAGAACCTATCTTATTGTCTGTATAATCGGAATTCTATGCTACTATCATATCCTCCCTATCTCCTCATCTCCTGATTGTGCAAAAATTAAGTGGCTCATTTAACTTTTCAAGCACTTCTCCACTAGCATCTAAAACAAATAGACTAACACCAATTGCTTATGCTGACCAATAAAAACAATGAAATAGATTGTTAGATTTTCATACAAACTATCAGTAGAAGCATTCAAGCAGGTGAGATTACCCGGAAAGCAAATTCGGAAGTCTGACTTTCATTCTACTGCGTATCTGGTGAGCAAGGGTCTCGACTAAAGCTAACCTACCAAGCTTACTTTGAGGAGCTCCAGTCAATATTGATTTTAAACTTTCACTCTCAGCTCGCCATGCAGTCTCCAATGAGTTATCAGATCCAACACTTCCAGACTGGGCAGAAGCTATAGAAACAGATTGACCAATCAAGGCAACCCACGGGATATCAGCTGTGCCTCGTGGTCCTTGATTTGACAAAAGGGCTTGAACAGCCGCAAGAACTTTTGGCTCTGAAGCTGCTTGATCTATCTTGCTAATCACACCGACAGTTCTAGTACCTAGTGGCACAGAAATAAATCAAACATGTGAAGAGTTTCACATATGAAACAGACAGTGCAAAGATAATGGATGAGCAGCTACAAATAGACAATATCCATTTAGTCTCTTATTTCTGGAAGACACAAATCAATCTGGAATAGATAGACCTACATTCACTATCATACTCCTTCGCAATTCTGATAGCTTTACATGAAGCAACTTCAGGAGCCTGAGCAGCAGAAATTACGACCAGCAATATGGCATCATTGTGCTCAACATATTGAGTCTGTTCAGAAAGGAATCTCAGTAAACACGAAGTCTAAGCTATCTGACAAATTTGGCCATGATATTTACATAGATTCTCACCATTGAATCATCAAGATTTGACTTGTCAACGCCAGGCAAATCAACCAGCTTCAATGGTGGAGCTGTATGCAGTAAAAAGAAAAAGTAGATCAAACGAAAGCCAGGAACACAGCCACGCAAAGAAAGGAAGAAGAAAAAGTCACATGAAACACTAGCAAAACGACAGTTGATCCAATTTAGCAAACATCTCCAGGCAGGAAGTTAACAAAAGTCAAGTAGAGACAACTAACACAATTTACAAAGAAGAGGAATGATAATCTGCTACAGGTGTATCCTCTGTGAAGAAGGCTATAAGGACGCAAGTAACTTGTTCACACACTGCAAATTTACAGCTCAGCTTGGTGTGTATTTTAAATTTATTTGGAAGAAAAATGGTCCATTGTCAAACTTCAAAAGATCTGCTGCCGAGTCGGAAAAGGGCAGTGCTCCAAATAACTACCATTACACTGTACCAGGGATTCTTTGGTGGATGGATACTTTGAAGGCAAAAAAGAGAACATTTGTAATTTAAAATATAAATGTATCACTTTTAGCTTTTTGGTGTAAGAATGAAATGTACAGGAAGTTGAGAGGATGATAGTTCAGTTCATTTCACATGCAGTAAATGAACGAGCTTATTTTTGTATAACTGCACCTCTGGGGCAGCCCCTGGGTATCATTAGCATGTTCTAAATGCTATTTTGATAAATTAGCATGTTTTTGTGCGTCAAGATTATTAATTTCCTATTTGTCTTAATCTTCCACCAATGCAAAAGAATTATTGAAATTTCCGATAAACCCTAATCCAAGAAAGAAGACTCCAGATAAACAAATAAAAAAGGTGATGTACACAGCATACAAAATCATGATGTAACTATATCATTTGTAGATAAAACAGTCTTGCATGCTCACCCGTGCTTGTTCGTAGCTTCAAATATATTTCATCACGACTCTTGCTTGAAATTTTGCTTAGTCTATCCTGTAAAGAATGTCGAAGAGCACCTGCGGAGATGAAACAGAGAAATGTTAATCCAATCAAGGACATAATAGCTGGTAGATTTTCATTCACTTGCTCCAAGGGTAAGCTCCTCGCTCGTGTAATACCATTCCTCATAAACTCATTAGCTAATTAAGAAGCTTACTTGCAGACACTGGCTGTGATTTACTGTCAATCTGCAAAATGATCGATTTACTGCTCAACGAACTATCTCGTTTTAGATCAATGCATATGGGGGCACGAGTGGCACCGCCTTCACCTGTTGGCTGTGAATATAAGGATCATATTAGACATCAAAAGGACTTTGATTCTGAAACTTGGGATTGAGAGTTAACAAGGCAAAATGAGATGTGGAAAGTAACATTTTAATTCCACGGAGAGAAAAACCATACCAAAGCAGGATGGCCAATTAGACTGTTCAGTACAGCTGATTTACCTGCACCCTGCAAAAGTTTTACACGGCTTAAATGCATATCAATATCCTCAGAGCAATTGAGGGGAGCAATTTGTTTATTGACATCTCATGCACAATTGTTGTTGCTAATATAAGAAGATCAAGCAGAGCTGTACAGACAGTAATAACCCTATCACAAACAAGGGCAGTCCTTACCTCATGCGCTATTTCAGGTTAGGTCCAAGTTCAATTTTCTTTAGAAGTTTAATCATTACACCACTCTCACATGTATGTCAGCATTGGGTCCTTTGGATATCAAGTAAAAATCACCCCTTCAAGTAATTCTCTTGAGCCATCCACCATATGTATACATTTATACATTGCTATGGGCTTAAGCTAAAAAAGATTATCCATTGCAAAAATAAAGAGAACTGTCACTCATCTAAATGATGTCATCTCCTCTATTTCATATAATCCTACGCAGGCCCTCTGACATGTACATCTTTTCTCCTTCTAGCAACATCTTTTTGTGGGTTTTGTTGTTTCTTTACCAAGATGATATTTAGATTAATATGATGAGTCATTTAAATTTCCTGAATAGTTTTCAATCTAGATCTTTATGTTTCCTAAGGTAAGTAACTTAATTAATAACAGAAAAATCTGTAGTATACGAACAAGCAACATCACACCAAAATATAGAAAAGCTACAACATAATATGACACTTTACGAACAACATCCGATCTTCTAACAACTGAACCTCATGAGAACCCCGGAGAAACTAGGCACGAAAGTTCTTTCTCAAATATACCATCATTTTATTTCCTATCGTAAGCTCGCTTATTCTTTCCCTCCACGTCATCCACGTGAATGTTAAAGTTGCAACATCCCAAACTCTTCAACTTCTCTTCTTCTAAATTTCCACATGGAGAGTGACTCCTTCATTGTTCCCGACATTGTCCATTACAACCCGAACCATCTCAAAATCGCATACCACAAACGAGTTGCCTCTGACATCATGGAGAAGGTCACACATCTTCACCTGAACGTTTGCATATGAGCACCAGCTGGTACACACAATCCGTCATTTTCTCAAATTCTCAACTGTAAAATTGCTCCCCCACTGCCCACTAGTAAGTCTCTATCTCATATCGCACAAGTATAATCTCATTCTTTTGCCAATAAAAAAAATTATTATAAAAATAAACTATCAGGCAGAATCAAGAAGGTACTGCAGCATTACAAAAAGTAGCTCGGTATAGATTCATGAAACCTCTGTAGAATCTATGAAATCCAGAAATACATCTGTTCCAAAATCAAAAAATGCATTAGACCATATGTTTAATTCTGAATACACCTTTTTTAAACAATCGAAACATTTTCCTCCCTTCCATAGAAGCACGTTCAAGTTCATTCCAACCATGTTGTCCACATGACAAAAAGAAGCATGCTTATCCAAGACTTTTTCTACTTTCTCCTTAAAGGCTGTCCTTGCCAATCACACACAAGTAAAATCTCGTGTTGTCCTTTTCTGCCATAATTCCTTACCTTTTCCTGTACAAAATATCCAATTCCAAAGATTTTATGCCTTAATTCTGTAGAAATGGTTTGCTTCCACCCTAAGTTAAAAAAGACAACCTAACGGATTTCGAAATCTTCCAAAGCTTTGCTAGCAAAAATTTCCACATCACATGAGAAATGATTCTTTTTATATTAGTAAACATGGTTTAGTTTCAAAACTTGGAAAATAATGTGTTTGCCCCATTACAACTTTGTTTGGATAGTTGTTACCTACTATATTGTGTTGTTAGCTTAAATACAATATTTACTTTGATTGTTACTTAAAATTTTAATGTATCGTATCACAAAAAGTCCCATTTTCTGTAACGACCAACTTGGTGTGATTGCATCTACATTTTTTCTTTACTTATTAGTAAAGAACAATCATATTTTATCTTTTAGTCTACCTTTTAATAGTAGCTCTACCGTGTACCCCACTTTTCTTGTAGAATTATCTTTCAAATTGCTACTATGTGACATTATGTAATGATGGAAAACAATATTATCTATCCAAACAATGTATTTAATCCGAACAAGACAATATGATACAAATACAACACAATACAACACAATACAATATAATACGATACATTATGAAACAAATCATCCAAACAGAGCCTTACTCTTCTCTACTTAAATACCAAACTTAGTGCATCAGCTAACTCTCTACCTAGTAATGTGTGCCCACTTAGGGGTCATTTGGTTGGGAATAAGTTATCCTAGGATTAATTATTCTAGGATTAGTTATCCTGGGATATCTTATTCCACCATGTATATGGGACAACTTATCCCATCACTATGGTATAAATGGTGGGGTAAGTTATCCCAAACATGGCAATCAAACAAGACAATAATTTTATCTCAGGACTATTTTTTTATCCCAAGACTTTCTTATCCCTCGCACCAAACGACCCCTTAGTGCATCAACGAACTCTCTAACTAGTAATGTGTGCTCATGTTATGCTGCATTTGGCATTGAGCCAAAGCCTGTGGGGTGCATATGGGAAATGGTTGGACATTTCTCTTAGACTTCTTCATTACCAATAAAAAATTTAAAAGCAAAGAGTACAAAAGAAAGTGGCGCCTGCACAAAAGAGAGGAGCAAACCGCTCTTCACAACAAATAGTGTAAGTTATTTTTAAAAAAAACCAACAATTACCAAAAATATGAGAATTATGACTTATAACAACAAGTTCGCAATAAAGATTTCCAAAATTCAATAATGACAACTATCCCAACAACTCAAATTAAAAATAATTAGACTATAATTTTGGCATGTCCAAAGAACTTTAAGCCACTACTAAGTTTTAGTTTCAATTAATCAAACATAAAATGTATTTTAATTTGCAATATTATCTTTCATATATAATTGCCCTTATAACTACACTGATAATTAGTTCCAGTAGAAAATGTTAATAACTTCCCAAATAATAATCCATATCTCTCAAGAATAAGAAAATAGACAAGAATAGAAAAGGATTTGATGACAGCAGAAGATAGTTGAAGTGAAGCAAGGACTCAAACACTAGGAGAAGAAAGAAGTAAATCAAAAGATCTTGTAAAGTAGAATTAGTAAAAGAAGAATTATCACAAACCAAAAAAGAAGAGGAAGTGAAGCACAGATAGCAAAAAAGTCCTAGTGCTCCTTTTTCTTTCATTATTTAAAATCATTAATGAACAGATTCAAAGAAGTAAACCATATCTTGGATTACTTCACGCTCATTTTGTTTCACCCATAAAGAAATATAACCCCTTACCTTGCATCATAACATCACTTTATGCAACAAAATTATTGTTTAGCAAGAATGGTAATTAAGACATTAGAAAGTAGAATTGCTCTAAGGCCTCATTTGTTTTCATTAAGATTTAACATGTTTTAATCTCCATTACCAACTATATATTAAAATGTGCATTAAGATTTAAATGTCTAAATCAAAAAAGACATCTAAACTGTTAAGATGATGTATTATGATCTAATTACTAAATAATTAAGATTGTTTTTAACACCTCAGTGTTTAAAGTGTGCCGTTATTTTAAAATTAATAAATATAAAATTCAAAATGAATCTAAACTATATTTCTATAAATATTATATGACGGTTGGTAGTTGTGATGGCTAGCAATCATAGTTATGGATGTCAATTTGGGATGATGTCGGCTAATATAAGTAGGGTGTGGGTAGTAGCTAATGGTGATGGTGATGGTGATGGTGATGGCGGTTGATAGTGGTGGCAGATGATAGCGATAGCTAATGGCAATGGTTAGCGATATATAACATGGTGACAAAAGGTTGTGGTAGTAATGGTAGTTAGTGATGATGATTATAAATGATGGTCTGTAGCAGTGACAACTAATTATAGTGATTGACAATAGTGATGGTTGTGCTCGAGGATGGTGGGTGGTGGCACATAGTTGACAATGGTGGGGGGCAATAGTGGTAGTTGATAATGGTGGACAATGGTGGTAATGGTGAATCACAATTTTGTAGAAATTTTTAGATAGACGTCTTAATGATATTAAGATTTTGCTCCAAATCTTAATCATTCGGATCTATTCAGACCCATTGAGTGGTTGAAACATTAAAGAAAAACACTTAATAATTAAGATCTGAACTATTAAAATTCAGACCTAAAACAAAACAGACTGAATGTTTAAGATCAGAATGATTAATATTAAAACTTTCATTAAGTGCAAACAAATGAGTTCTAAATCTATGCTCAAGCTAATTGTATGCCATTGTCATCTGAGATGAATCTATCATTTTAATTTGTTATTGTTACTGAATGGTGTGAGTTACACAAGCTAATAAATTTTGTATTTTTGCTTCACAAACATAATAGTTAGAAAGCCATCTGGACACACCTATACTGCCATACATCTTTGATGATACATTAACCATAAAAGAAATTATCCCCGAAGGTAGTCTATTCTCTGTGTTCCATTCATGCAAAAGATTAAACAAAGGTTTTATTCCACAAAATAAATAGCAGAAATTGGTACATCCAATCAGAACTCAGCCTTCACAAAGGGGAAAAAGGGAGGGGGGTCATTCGCCTTGACTTATTTAACTATTTTGATGCAACATTAGTTGAAAATAAACTGAAACAAGCAGCTACAAAACCAAATCGAAAGAGAATAGCAATGTCATACATAGATTGAAAGCAAATAAGAAAATACCAGCAGAAAAGGAAGAGAACATCAACTTCATAAATAGATCCTCCACTATTCAACTAATAGTAAAAGATCCCTCAACATAATTGCAATCTCAACTAAGAAAATGATGTGTTCAATCACGAAACCAATTTTGCATATTTAATTAAGCACGTATATATATCAGAACCGCAAGGAGGAGCCTACAATCCTAGATCGTAGGAGAGTAATACGGATCACAATACAACAAGTTCCACAGATCGAATCAGCACGCACCAACTAGCAAATCTGAACACTTATGTCCACAGATGTTCATCAAACAAAAAAGCATCTACAAGAAAATAAAATAACCAACTTACAGTGCCACCGATAGCAACCACATTAAGAAAACTGGACGGCCGTTTCGAAGACGAGGAAGAATTTTCATCAACATCTTCATCGGCAAGCAAAGACGCAGCTTGCTTCATCGAATCTGACAGTTGCTCCAATTCCTCGATTGCTTCCATTTTTACTGTCTTCTTTGTTCACAAACTAAATCGACAGTTCAAATCGAACAACTCAAACTAAATCGACGGTTGACAAACTGAATCGACCGATCAGATTGAACAACAGAAAACACGCAACGGGATCTTCACAGATCGAAGTTGAAAAGAGAAAAGCCCTAGATTCGAGGAAAGAAAGAGTGAAGATCTGAGTCAAAGGGAAGTAAAACCGGTGAGAATATGTGTTGAAATGCTAGGGTTTTTACTCCGATTGACGCGTAACGAACGGGAGAAGACGCCGGAAAGAGAGAGATTTGAAAAGTTTTTGAAGTATTTGTAATGAGAAAGAAAGAAATAATAATATGGTGAGAAATTTTCAAAATGCGAAAGGTTTGCTGAAGGGCCCGTTTGGCCATAGATTTTCCAAATAATATTTGGGAAAAAAATTGGCAAATAGTGTTTGTTCATACAATTTGTCATTATTTGGCAAATATTTTTAACAAATATCCCAAATTCCCAAATATTAGGTTTTTCTAGTATTTGGGCCAATTATTTGGGATCTTTTGAAAATTAAAATTTTACCCCAAACTTTTATCTTTTACAAAAACACCCTCTATAGTAGTTCTTTGTCGTATTACATAATTTTTCACGTAAACACCAAAGTAGTGATAAAATATTTAGTGAATATTAAATGATGATATAGTTATTGATGAAAATGATGAACAATCGGCTCAGGATAACAAAGTCATGTGTTTTGTCTATTTCACGATGTATGAAATGATGTTTGTTGCACTCACTCCAAACTACCACATTGATCTAGTGTCATGGACACTATTTGTTATTGTTGCAACGAAAATTCAATTGACTTGTAATACAAACTTATGGTTAGTTTTGATAGTTTTTAAAACTTATGGGTATAAATCATATATTTTCTAAAAAGTGAAATATATTTCTCAAATACTATGATCAAACACATGGTGAAATTTCACCCAAATTTTCACCCAAATAATATTTGCCAAGAATATTTAGAAATCTATGGTCAAACGCTAGCGAAATATAGTTGTGTCGTGTAATAGTAATAATAGTAGCAAAAACAAAGTTCAAAAGAATTCAATTTTGTCCAATTGTTGTACCTGCGTGACGGCAAATCTAGATAAGCTACTACTTACCAGTATACGCTTCATCTTTTTTTACTCTCTATTAAAATTTGAACTTGAAACAACATTTTTTATGCTCATAGTTGTACTTTAACCCTCTATGAATTAACGACTCATTTATAGACCAAAATATATTTACAATTTCATATTTCCTTTCGTATAATTTAAAATCAGATTGATTTCAAGTTCAAATTTTATTTGGACAAATAATTTAAATCTCAAAATTTGTATTTTTTTTCTCATGAAAAGAAAAAAACCGCTCCATTCATGAAAGCTATTTCTTAATTCTTATAGTCTTATCAAATGAGCCAATCATAGTTTATAACAAAGTATAATATTCTACTAGAAGGTTTTTTAGAAAAAGAATACAATATTGATTAATTGAACTTAAATTCAATAGAAAAAATAAACTTGAATTGTTATGTAACTAATCTTTAATATAAGTGTCACACATGTACGGACAATCTCGTTACATGAAGCATGCATTTTTCGATGAGATGATCGAGAGATGAAATAATATTGTTACTTTGAGGTTGTTGGTCAGTATCATTATAACATATATCTTTGATAAACGCTCAAAGTACACCTCATCCAATACTAGGTGTAAGTGATCGGTATCTAGTATAAAACCCAACAAAGAGTTGGGTCTAACCCAGAGGGAGAGGTACAGTACGGAATTCAATTAAGAAGTAAAAGATGTGATTCTAATCGGTTATAGAAGTAGACATTGTCGAAATTAAACAAAATAAGTCAAAGATTTGACAACGAATGTTAGATGGGGTTTAAAGGTGTCAATTAAAAACTACAATAATCACTAAAAAGAGGGGATTAGACAAGTATGAAGGAATTCTCGGGAAGTGATCAATTATAAGCTCATTTCACTATATGGGTAATTGAAGTTTATTAGTAAAGTGATAAATCATTGTGGATAGGCTAGACTATAGGTGCAATAGTTTTCTCTCAAACAACTATTACGGTTCAAGCGAGTTCTCTCGAACCTCGACAAGCTTAACACTACAAAATAGCCCAAAACTCTAATTAAGTATCTACTCTCTCGAGCTAGATAGGTAGGAGTGAGTTAAGATTCACTCTCTCGAGCTGAACTCATAACAACCCACACACTGCAATCATCAATCGATAACCTTAGTTTCAAAACCTCTCTCTCGAGCAAGCTCAAAACACTAAGCTAAAATTGTATTTGCAACTACAATTCATAAATTACTACTCAGCTATCAATCAAACCCACATTAAAACATGATTTACATTATTAAACAACAATACCCATAAGCTAATTTGATAAATAATCACATGATCACACCCCAAGAATTGAGGTTTTAGCCAAGTATTACAAAAAGATAGAAATTAATACCAATTACATTCTCCATGGTTTGGGTATTGCAATCCAAGTCTTTTAAAATGATCCAAAGTGCTAAAAATCAAAGACCCAATCCAAGTCTACTTGAAAAAACCCTTCAATATTGTTCTACAATGAGGAAAATACTCAAAGAACTCTAAAAAATGGAAGAAAACTAAAACTGGACTTGGAAAATAAAATCAGGACCTCTAAAACTCTTTTTAAAATTCAATTTATAGTTTCTCAAATTTTGGCTACAAGGACCATTAGGTGAGGTAAGTCGGGTGTCACCGACCAGGTCGGCAATGCGCCAATCACTTTTGTCCATTGCCGGTCTGCTTTGGCTTTTTATCCTCAAAGTTCTATAACTTTAGGCGATCCAAAATGTGTCACCGATTTGGTCAGCGGTCCGCCGAATGTCCAAATCCATCGCCAAGTTGGCTTGTCCCAGGGCTGGCAGTTTGGAGCTTTAGGCGAGCTGAAGTGCCACTTGGCGAGTCACCGAGTGGCTTTGGCGATTCTCAGATTTTGTTATCTTCAACCTTTTTCATCTTTTTAGCTCCATTTTGCCTGATAATGTCCTTGTCTTAATTGCTGCAAATCAATAATTTAACATCAGTTTAGAGCATAAATTAGGCATTTGAGGACAATAAACTATGAAAACCAAGCCCTAAATGAGTCAAAATGTAGGACTCATCAATCATCATATTCATAATTCGTGAATATTTCATCACTTCTTTGGTATTATGATGTCGCCCAAACTATACCATCAATTGGGATTAAAGGGTTGATATCAAAATACAATAATCCAATAAGGTTGGGTTGAATCCCACAAAAAGCATGGTTAGACAACTTATAATTTGTTAATGAAATTCAAACTACTGACTGCCATTGGAATTGGGGGTTTTAAATAGGAAATTATTAACTAATTTATACTATATGAGTTGTTTTGTAAAACTTAAGAACAAACTAACAATATAAAGAGGAAGACAAGAGGAACAATATAAGATAATTTTATTTCTTTCAAGTGTATTTAACATTATTCTCAACACCACTATTTATAGGATTAGATTGAGGAGTACCAAAGGGTGTCACAAACATTACATTAAACCATGAGGATTACTACCCATTAAGGAGGAAATAAACCTAGGAGTTATGGTCATCCATTTAACCATATTATCAACAACATTACTACCAATAAAGGATGAAATTAACTCAGGAGTTATGGTCATCCATTTGACCACATTATCAACAACATTACTACTCATAAATGAGGGAATTAACCAAGGAGTTATGGTCATCCATTTAACCACCAAAATGATTTACAACACTCCTCATTGGATGACCATTGTAGATAATATGCCTCGTTAAAACCTTACTAAGAAAAAACCACGTGGGGAAAAATCTTAGTGAAGGACAAAAGAGTACACATAACATGTAATACGCACGTAGTTTGCTCCCCATGTTGCAAAAATCATTTAATTTCTTGGAGACAACGCATTCCAATCTTGAATACCAACTTTTCAAATGTTGAGGTTGGTAATGCTTTAGTGAACAAATTCGCTAAATTATCAACTGGGCAAATTTGTTGAACATTTATTTCACCTTTATTCTATAGATCATGAGTGAAAAAGATTTTTGGTGAAATGTGTTTTGCTCTATCTCCTTTAATGTATCCTCCATTTACCTGAGCTATACATGCAACATTGTCTTCGTACAATGTAGTTGGAATATCTTTTTTCATAGGAAAACCACACATTTCTTGCATATGTTGAGTCAATGATCTCAACCAAACACACTCCTGACTTGCTTCATGGATAGTTATTATTTATGCATGATTTGAAGAAGTAGCAGTTAATATTTGCTTCATTGAACGCAAGATATTGTTGTACCTTCATATGTAAATAAATAGCCTGTCTGAGCTTTATATGGGTCAGACAAATATCCAGCATCTGCATAACCAATCATTTCTGACTTGGATTTATTAGAATGAAATAATCACATATCAATGGTTCCCTAAAGATATCTGAATAAATGTTTGACTCTATTCCAATGTCTCTTTGTTGGGGACAAGCTGAATCTTTCCAATAAACTTACTGCAAAATAGATATCTAGTCGAGTATTATTGGCAGGATGCATTAGCGCCCCAATGGCACTAAGATATGGGTTTCATCGCCAAAAAGCTCTTCATCATTTTTCTGAGGTCAAAATGGATCTTCATGTATGTCAAGCGATCTCACAACCATCGGGGTACTCAATGAATGTGATTTATCTATGTACAAGCGCTTTAAAATCTTTTCTGTGTATGTTGATTGATAGACAAATATTTCATTTTTCAAATGCTCAATCTGTAGGCCAAGACAAAATTTTGTCCTATCAAGATCTTTCATTTCAAATTCTTTCGTTAGACATTCAATAGCTTTTGAAAGCTCTTTAGGAGTGCCAATGATATTTAAATCATCAACATACACAACTATTATAACAAAATCAAACACAAGGACAAATAGGATCATTTTTGTACCCTCCTTTAGCAAAAATTGGCCAAGACTTTTGTACCACATCCGCCCTGATTATTTCAATCCATACAAGGATTTCTAAAGCCTTATCGAACAAGTTTCTTGCGAATTTTTATATGCTTCAGGCACATTGTGAATGCTTCAGGAATTTTTATGAAAATATCGTGGTCTAATAAGCCATATAAATAGGCTGTGAGAACATCCATTAGACGCATTTCAAGCATTTCATGAACTGCCAGATTTATTAGATATCTGAAGGTAATTGCATCCACTACAGGAGAATATGTCTCCACATAATCAATGTTAGGCCTTTGCGAAAAACCTTGTGCCACAAGTCATGCTTTATATCTTACGACTTCACCTTTTTCATTTCGTTTTCACACAAAAAACCATTTGTACCCCACTGGCTTGACACCTTCGGGTGTTCGAATTATTGGTCCAAAAAATTTACGTTTTTTAAGTGAAGTCAATTCTGCTTGAATGCGTCCTTCCATTTTGGCCAATCACTTCTCTGTCTGCATTCATTGACAAATTTTGGTTCAAAATCCTCACTTTGTTGCATTATTTCAACAACATTATAAGTAAAAATATTGTCCACCACAATATTATTTCGACTACACCTTTTTCTCATCGAGACATAACTTATTGAGATTTCTTCATTCTCAATATTTTCAGTTATTTGGACCTTCTTTGTGGTCTTATCATTTGTTATGTCTCGGAGCTTTTCTTGAGCAATTTCCTCAATGATATGATCTTCATGATCATTTGTTCTTTTTATTTTTTGAGGATTTTTATACTTTTAACCAATTGGCCTACCACGTTTTAAACGTGGTTTAGACTCATTTGCTTTAGCAATTTGTCCTACCAGGACATCAACTCGAATTGGAACATTTGCAGCTAGAATATAAGATGTAGTAACCCTTGGAAGATTAGTAAATGCATCTGGCAGTTTGTTTGCAACATTTTGCAAATAAATTATCTTTTTAACCTCTTGCTCACATTGATTTGTTCAAGGATATAAATGAGATAGGGATAATGAATTCCAATCTATCTTTTTTTCTAACTGCTTATGTTCTCCCCCTAATGTTGGGTATACTGATTCATCAAAATGACAATCAACAAATCTTGCCGTAAATAAATCTCCTGTCATAGGTTCCAAATATTTGATAATAGAAGGAGATTCATACCCAACATACACCCCCAACCTTCTTTGGGGATCCATCTTTGTGTGTAGCGGTGGGGCAATTGGAGCATATATCACGCACCTAAAAATTCTAAGATGGGAAATATTTGGTTCATGACCAAAAACCAACTGTAATGGAGAGAATTCATGATAACTAGTTGGCCTTAGGCGCACCAATGTTGCTGCATGCAAAATAGTATGTCCCCATATTGAAACAATCAAATTTGTCCTCATTAACAATGGTCTAGCTATCAATTGGAGGCGCTTAATCAAAGATTCCGCTAGACCATTTTGAGTGTGAACATAAGCAATTGGATATTCAATTGTTATCCCAGTGGACAAACAATAATCATTAAAGGCTTGCAATGTAAACTCACCAGCATTATCAAGATGAATTGTCTTTATTGCACAATCTGGAAATTATGCTCTTAATCTTATTATTTGAACCAATAACCTCACAAAAGCCATATTGCGAGTTGATAATAAGCACACATGTGACCATCTTGTAGATACATCTATCAAGACCATATAATATTTAAATGGCCCATATGGATGGTGAATACATATATCACCTTGTATATGTTCCAGAAATGCAAGGGATTCAATCCCAACCTTAGCTGCTGATGGTTTAATAACCAACTTTTCTTGAGAACAAGCAACACAAGAGAATTTCTTCGATTGAAGAATTTCTGATTCTTCGAAGTATGCCCATGTGAATTTTCAATAATTTCGCGCATCATATTATAATCGGGATGGCCCAACCGATCATGCCAAATGATAAAATCATTATGATTAGTAAACCCTTTATTTACCATGGCATGTGATTCAACCATACTAATATTTGTTTGGCACAATCCAAAAGAAAATGCGAGTAATTTTCATGCACATACTTTTGCGCCAATTTTACATTAGTTATTCAACCTTTCTTTCATTGGCAGTGTCAACATGATAGCCATTTTTGGCGAATAACCTTGAAACTTAATAAGTTTCTTTGAGACTTTCTACAATACAATGCATTTTTAATAGTTAATATCGTTCCTTCTGGTAGTAATAAGGCCGCTCTTCCAGAGCCCTCAATTAATTTTGCATTACCAGCTATTGTATTAGCATAAACCTTTTTCATAATCAAATTAGAGAAATATTTCTTTTCTCTTAAAATAGTGTGAGTTGTAGCACTATTAAGAAAACACATATCTCCATTACTCATCTTGAACCAATTGAAGATTGAAGAATTTTATTTATCTTCATAAAATAAAAGTACATCATATGAAATATGAAAATCAACAACTTTGCAAGAAAATAAAAGTACTTTTTTCTGAATATAAAAACAATATAAGGAAAAACATAACAATTAAAAGCACATAAATGAAACAACATAATTATTTTCCCAATCAAATGATCAAATATTAGTTTTGATCTCCAAAGAAGTCTTCAACTTCCAAATGAGTAATATCATCAAGGTCATCAAAATCATCATCTTTTAAAGCCAAATTTTCTTCAATATTGTCATCATATTTTTGTGAAGGCCCTGCCTCGACATCATTTTTATAAGTCAAGTGTAACTCCACCCGAGCATTAGAAAAAGATGCACCATTTTTATTTCCTTTTCTTTTCAAAGAATCTTGATAAAGTCTAACAAATTGCTCAGTTGCTCTGCATTCATTCTTCCAATGCTCTTTTATGCCACAACGACGACGATTGCCTCTTGAAGGATTGCTTTAAGAACCCATATTGTTCTCCCTTTTGTGGTGACCACCACGACAACGATTATTATATCGTCCTCTGCCATTGCCATGTTCACACATTATTTTGGCCCTGATTTTTATTTTATCTTTTTTTAGACTAGCCATGTGCTTCAACCTCATTTGCTTCCGATAACAGAGCAGTTCCCGTGGGATGGGCCTCATGGGTTTTCAATAAAGGAGTATTATGTTGCTCAGCCACAAGAAGGCATGAGATCAACTCAGAATATTTTTTGAATCCCCTTTCACGGTATCGATGGTGTAATACCAAATTTGAGGTGTGAAAAGTTGTGAGAGTCTTTTCCAACATGTCCTCATCTTTTACATCTTCCCCACATAATTTCAATTGGGAAGTAATTTTGTATACAACAGAATTATATTCACATATAGTTTTAAAATCTTGTAACCGTAAGTGAATCCATTCATAACGAGCCCTTGGCAATACCGTTGCCTTAAGGTGGTCATACCTTTCCTTCAAACCAGTCCACAATTCAAGTGGATCTTTCACCGTAAGATATTCAACCTTCAATACTTCATCAAAATGATGACGAAGGAAAATCATTGCCTTTACTTTGTCTTGACTAAACGTTGTATTACCATTAGTAATAGTGGCACCAAGACCTTTAGCGTCAAGGTGAATTTTAGCATTGAGTACCCATGATAAGTAATTATTTTCAGAAATGTCAAGTGCCACGAACTCAAGCTTTGATAAATTCGACATGATAAAACTATCATAGAAAATAATTAAATTAGACTAAAATAAATAGTGAGTAAATAATTTATTAATTAACTTTTTTTTATCAATGATAATAACGTGACACATGTTATTGTACAAAGTAATATCAACTAGTAAATTCATTTGTTAGTATCAAACTTCCGAGCAATTTAAATGGACATTCTGCCTAACATATAAATTAAATAATTTCTAGTAAAATTGCTAGACAAAATCTTTTTATTAAAATAAAAATTTAACTAACTTAAAATAGCATAATTCACTTTATGATTAGGCGAGAAAATAAACTTTTGGACTTATATATAGTCCATTGTATAACTACCAAAATATACATACATTGTTTAACACCTTAACATTTCATAATATGTAGTGTATTATATTAGAGTGATTAATAATGAGAATTAAGTGTATGAATACATACCAGAAGCTTAACTTGGAAAAATCGAAATGATGTTAGAGTTTCGTGCTAATAACGTGTTGTAGAACTTAAGAACAAAAGAACAATATAAAGAGGAATCAAGAATTAAAGATGAACTTTAAACTTGTTAATAGGGTCGGGTCAGACCGACCCAGTCAAAAAATTATCGGGCTATCGAATGGGACTAGGCTGAGTCACCCACTAATGCATCGGTCCAGACTTAATAGTATAAATACCTGTCACACCCCGAGCCTACAACCTGGACGTGGCCGATACTTGAGAATCATTGCAGGTCCCCAAGCAAACCCTTGATGTGGCTCAATACTCAGCGGAAGACTTACTCAACAACATTGAAAATTCAAATGCAAAGATTAACTCATAAGATATCATTACTATGATAGTTTAACTCAATATAGTGTGAAATACACAATAAACATAAATTTTCAACTCAAAGTCTTTAAAACATCAACAAGGGACAATGAAAGACTCCTCATACTACTATTGTCTATGAAGCCTCTAATACTATGATATTTATCAGGACAATACCCACGACATCTTAACAAAACAAAACCATAATGTGAAGCCCTTCGAAAAGCAATGAGGCTCAATAAAGCTAGTTGAAACGCGATGGGATCAATGAAGCACCGATTGATGATCCTGAATACTTGTATTTGCATCATGAAATGATGCACGCCAAATGGCGTCAATACATTGAATGTACGAGCATGTAAAGGGAATATTGAACATAGGGATATATTGTTGAAATGATAGAAAGGGAAAGCATACTTACCTCAACTCAACTTAATATGAAAGTAACAATAAAAGATGCAATATATATAAAGCTTTTAAAACAATAGCTAATAACTCAAATGTATATAAAAATACAGTAATAACTTTTTACTCTTATTTGGGAGATTCTCTAACCGACAACCATCACTATGAGCTACATGATGAAACAATGTCTCACCAACGCTGCCAGAACTGTCCTATACCTTGTCAGGGTATAGAACATCCTCAACTAAGTGGATCAATTAAGCTATGCTTAAAAACAATAAGGAATCATCTAAAAAGTATAATCCTTTGTCCATGTTGGCATACATGGTTTATGAGGATTTTGAGTTGTCTGAACTCATACCCATATCGGTGCTCAATACTCTCCGAATAATATATAACTCATGCTCAAATGTTTAAAAACAGAACTCTTCCTCAATTTGAAATAATTACTCAAAAGATCCTCTTAAAAGAGGTAATACTCTAAAACTCCTTTGGACTTATAAACTCCTTTAGAAATAGGTGTTTCTTTCTTTTAAAATGTAAAAGTGATACATACTTGAGAATACTTAATTCCCTTATATTCATTTTGAGACATGAAATTCAACTCTCCTCATTCTCATATTCATTTACTCAAGTCTTAAAACAAGTTATAGATAATTGCAAAATACTTCTCAAAATGACGTTCTTGAACTTTCTTCTTAAATTTACATTTATTTGAAAATGTAAATAAAGAGATGTGATTAGGATATGCATGATATCTCAAGGATTAATGAAGACTTTAAAAGTGAATATCAAGAAGAGAACTCTAGTACAATGCGAGAAAAAACACACGGAAAGAAGAACGGAAGGGTAAGGGTTCTGACGACCCTGACACACTGAGTGGCTTGGGGAGTCAGCCCCAAAACTACTGAACATTGTTTGGGGCACACAGAGTGGCACACCGCGCCAGACCCCAAACTACTAGGCAGTAGTTGTAACACCTCAGAATCTAGTAGGCTAAGAAAGGGACCAAGTGAGAAGTCAAAAGCCAGGACATAGCATGGGCACCCTTCACGAAGGCCCAGACGAGTCGTGAAGGGCACCAAGAGTTGTGGTGTTGCCTGTGAAGGCTCACAATGTTGATCCAAATAGGGCTCCCTTCCGAAGAGAACCTAGACGAATTGTGGTGAGCACCATAGCGCGTAGTGACGCCCGTGAAGGGAGAGGCAGTAGTCCCTCTCAAGCTGTAAAGCTTGAAATAACTCTTCAACATAGAAATATGTAATACCGGACGGACTGCTGCTAACTCTTCTCTTAGATATCCTGTAAGGACTAATATACCGGGACTGAGTTCCCCATTCTTTCCAAATCTCATAACACCCTTCATGGTTGAAGCCTTCGAGTAAACCCAATCATCCACCTCAAACTCTGAGGCTATTCTCCTAACATCTATATAGGATTTCTAATGAATTTGCACTTTCTTTATCTTTTCTTGAATAATCTTCACCTTCTCCCTGACTTGATAAACCACATCTGGTCCTATCAACTCAGCTTCACCAACCTCAAACAACCAATAGGAGATCTACATATCCTCCCATAAAGAGCCTGATAAGTAGCCACCTGGATGATAGAGTGATAGTTATTATTGTAAGCAAACTCTATGAGGGGTAAGTGATTATCCCAATTACCCTTGAAGTCTATGACACATGCCCTCAACATGTCTTCTAAGGTCTGAATTTTGCGCTCTGCTTAACCATCAGTCTGAGGATGGAAAGAGGTAGTAAGGTTCACCTTTGAACCCAAACCTTTCTGGAAAGACTTCTAAAACTGAGTGGTGAATTGTGCCCCTCTATCTAAAATGATGGACACACGAACTCCATGGAGTCTGACTATCTCTTGAACATAAAACCTGGCATAATCTTCTGTCGAAAAGGTAGTCTTTAGCGGCAAGAAATGAGCTGCTTTAGACATCTAATCTACAATCATAAAAATTGAATCATGCTGCCTGCGAGATCACGACAAACTAGTAATGAAATCCACATTGATCATCTCCCACTTACATTCCGGAATATCTATATTCTGAGCCATACCACCGGGCCTTTAGTGATCTACCTTGACTTGTTGGAAATTCGGGCACTTAACAACGAACTTTGCAATACACCTTTTCATACTACTCCACCAATAGACTTCTCTCAAGTCACAATACATCTTTATGGAACCAGGATGGATCGAATATCTGGAGCTATGAGCTTCTTCCATGATCCTCTCTTGGAGTTCGTCCACCCTTGGTACATACAATCTACCTTGATACCTCAATAGACCATCTCCCCCTTATTCAAAAGCCATCACTATCTGCTTATGAATATTTGTCTATAGCTCAAGCAAAACGTTGTCTTGGTCTTGTTTCTCCTTAATTTCCAACACTAGTGATGATTCAACCCCATTCATCACCACCACTCCACCATCATTGGAATCCAACAATCGGACTCCCAATCGTGCAAGTCTGTGCACATCTTTGGCTAATTCTTTCTTGCCTTCCTCAATATGGGATGTATGTCTCATAAGCATCAACAACAACATTAGCCTTACCAGAGTGATAGAGGATACTCATTTTCTAATCCTTGAGTAACTCTAACTACCTCCTTAGATTTAACTGAAAACATACTGAAGTCTCTTGTGATCGGTGAACACATCTTCATGAATACCATAGAGATAGTGACGCCATATTTTCAAAGCAAATACTACAACAACCAACTCTAGATCATGAGTTGGGTAATTCTTATCGTGAACCTTGAGTTGTCTAGAGGCATAGACTATGACCTTACCATTCTATATCAATACACAACCAAGTGCAACTCTGGACGGATCGCAATACACAACAAATCCTTGTGTACCCTCTAGTAGGGTCATCACTGGGGCAATAGTTAATTGGGTTTTCAATTCTTGAAAGTTTTTCTCACAAGCTTCAAACCATTGAAACTTTACTATCTTCCAAGTCAACTTTGTCAACGGGGATGAAATATATGAAAATCCCTCGACAAACCTTCCATAATAACCGGCCAATCCCAAGAAACTCCTTATAGCAGTTAGAGATGTGGGTCTGGGCCAGTTCTGCACTGCTTCAATCTTCTGAGTGTCAACTCGGATCCCTTCTCCGGATACAATGTGGCCTAAGAACGCCACAGGCTCAAACCAAAACTCACACTTAGAAAAATTAGCATACAACTCTCTATCTATGAGAGTTTGGAGAACTACTATGAGATGACTAACATGATCATCCTCCTTCCTCGAATAAATCAGTATGTCATCAATGAAGATGATAACAAACATGTTAAGATATGGCTTCAATACTTTGTTAATAAGATCCATGAACGCTGCAGGAGCATTAGTCATGCCAAAAGACATAACAAGAAATTCATAGTGACCATAAAGGGTCCTCAATATATTCTTTGGAATGTCACTTTCTCTTACTCTCAACTGGTGATAGCTAGGTCTGAGGTATATCTTAGAAAAGAAGGTGGCACCCTAAAGTTGATCAACTAGATCATTAATTCTCGGAAGGGGATACTTATTCTTTATAGTAACCTTGTTCAACTGACGGTAAGCAATAAACATACTAAGATAACGATCTTTCTTCCTCACATATAAGACTGGAGTGCCCCAAGGTTAGATACTAGGTCGAATAAAACCCTTATTGAAAAGATCTTTCAACTACTCTTTTAACTCAGCTGGAGCCATTTTATATGGCGGAATGGAGATGGGTCGGGTATCATGAAGAATATCTATGCCGAAGTCGATTTCTCTCTCAAGAGGGACTCTCGGAAGATCATCTAGAAAGACCTCTGGAAACTCACTTACAACTGGAACTGACTGAATAGGCGTTGTCTCAACACTAGAATTGCTAACTTGGACTAAGTGATATATGCACCCCTTAGAGACTAACTTTCTGGCTTTAAGATATGAGATGAAACGACCCTTAGGCATTGTTGAACTACTCCTCCACTCTATAACTAACTCATTAGGAAACTGGAACTTGACTACTCTAGTTCTACAATCAACTGAGGCATAAGAAACATGAAGCCAATCCATACCTAGAATAACATCAAAGTCCACCATGTCTAACTCGACTAAGTTAGCCATGGTGTCCTTGTGATTGACAGAGATGACACAATCACGATGAACTCACTCGGCTAGAATAGACTCACAAACAGGTGTGGAAACACCGAAGGGCTCAAGAAGTCATTCGGGAAAAATATTGAATCTCATAGCTATATACGAAGTCACAAAAGATAGACTCACACCTGGTTCAAGTAATGCATATACATCAAAAGTAAAAACTTTGATTATACAAGTGACAACATCCGGCGAATTCTCCTTCTCTTGGCGACTGGTGATAGCATATAGACAGTTTGCTCATCCGTATGTCCCTAAAGATGCTCCTCTTGGAGCAGCTCTATCTACTGGAGCCACTGAAGAAAATTGGGCTCTATTGCCCCCTTTACCCTTTTTGCTTGACAAGTGGGACAGTCCAGACACAAATAGACTCATCATGCTCCTCATATCAGCAACCATCTCTGGAGCATAAAGGGACAGTTAAGTGAACTTGAGGTTGTACTCATGCACACTCATGGACTGCTATTTAAGAGTGAGAAATTCTCTTACCATTACCTCTCTCAGCTCGCGGGGAAAGAAACACCCCATAAAGTCACTTTCAAACACAATCCAACTCACAATTGGTGCCTCTTCAGCCATGTTCTTCTTCCATTGGTCATTCCAAATCCTAGCAACACCCTTGAGCTGGTATGCAGCTAACTCCACCCGCTCAGTATCAACAACATGCATAACCTCAAACACCTTTTGTAGCTCCTCGACAAAGTTCTCTGGATCCTCAGTGATATTTGACCTTGAGAATTCTGGATGATTCATTCTTAAGAACTCACGATCTTGGATGTATCAGCCACATCTTGATGAACCACTCTTTGTTGACCAGCTTGATTGGCCACAATTTGACTCAACATCTAGATAACATCATGGAACTCAGCATTTGTGACCTCTCCTTGAGGGGGGTCGCTATAACGACCCAGAGGTACCCCCTAGATGTAACATGGCGTATAGAACCTCGAAGGACTCCATACAAACCACTTAGTCTTCATAATATAAGCAATAGAACAATAAAAGCAAAAAATACATTTTTATGTCTCAAAATTTCATAGTGACAAGCGAAAGTCTAGACACTAAGTCTCAACATAGCAATCTCTTACAATATTTGAATGAAATATGGCCTAGCCCATACAACATATCCAAAAAGGGAAATACGTGAAACGAAACTACAACATGAGAAAAATCCGTCCTCGAACCATGAGGACTCACAAACAAACTCAGAAGACAAACAAGTCCAAGCTTTAGTCAATAAAATGATCAACTCGAGAACCGGACCCTACACTTGGTAAAAATGTAGGAAAATTAGGCGTTAGTACAAAGATGCACTAAGTATGGTAGCCATGCACAAAAACATTGAAAACATGCTAAAGGGGACATTTCGTCTGAGAGTGTGCAATTTATCATGTTTAAACATCATCATAAAGATAGTGGAACAACATAATGTTATAAACATAGCCAACATAGTCATCATCACCTTTAACACCTTTGAGAACTCATATAAAAGCTTATTGAGTAGCCATAGTTCATAATTCATATTCTTGTTCTTATTGTTGGAATAAGACTAAACCGAAATGAGACCAGGTGAGCTTAACATGATTCCGGTGATACCACACTGAAAAGAGTTGTCCTACTTGCTTAAGGTAGAACCATACTTTTAGCTTATGTGGATCCACTAGCTAAATATCCTATGTGGGCACATAGTTTATGGGATAAGGAGATTGCTTCTAGAAACCTGGACTCAACTAGCATAAAAGGTCTCCATCTCATGAGACATACTTTAGGAACCCAAACTCAACTAGTGTAAAAGGATCCCATTTGGAAAGCCGGACTCAACTAGTGTAAAAGCTTCCATCTCATATACAATATCCACTCGGTGCTAAGCATTAATTCCCACGGAGTACTTATTAAGTCTTGACATAAATTC